>OX578276.1:600000-845956 GCA_951217055.1 Gerris lacustris | reverse complement strand
TGCTTCGCTCTCCCTCACTTGATATGCATCTCTCGAGACATGCGCACTCTTAATCCCAGTTAGTTCGCCCAACTTTCAATCAGCAGGGTGTAGATTCGATCCCTGGCCATGAATCTTAGTTTCACGATGAGTATTACGTTTTACTTTTCTCTCAACCTGAATCGACTTCTAGTTGTTAAGGGAACTCCACTTTTAAAATGAAATATTGACTGTGGAAAACCCTCGGTTGCTTTGGATGTGATGTTTAACTAGGCATCCCGTGGCTCTATCATTGAAGTGATCGTGATGCAGTAAATATTAGATATTAAGAAAATAGTTTGCCATGATGAGTTGATAGTTTAAGAGGATGATTGTAATAAAGGGCCGTGTAGTGTCCTTAGCTAACATGCTCCGGCCATCTTCATTTCAACTATTATAAAATGTTTCGCTTCACTACTCAATAACTAATGTATTTTAGACGATGTAAATACATTTTTTTTAAATCGTCCGTTAGAACGTAAGATATGGACCTTTATTTTAAACGATTAGGCCCGCTTTAATAGTCTTACCGGTCTTAATCAGTTCATAGCGGTGTTGCGGTGTTGCTGTAGCTGTTGGTTTTATTAAAACATTGTATTTGCATAAAATGTTCGTCTCATCGAATAGGTGATGATAGAATATTTTCCCGTCCTGAAATTTCAATTTTACATTTTAAGGCCACTTTTATGCGAGCGTTACGCGCGATCTCTTGGGCAGATAACGCTGTCCAACGAACTTAACCTGAGCATTAGTAAAAAGAACTTGCATACTAAATTCTAACTAAATCGGTCAAGTTTTACTCAAGTTACCGTCGGACAAGTAAACGTTACTGACAGACAGACAGGATGCATTTGGTTGGTCATATTGGTCATTGAAGCTCGCTTACTCTCGCTTCAATGACACTTGTTTAGATTGTTACTCCGCTTATAATGAAAACAGAGGGGAGTAACAATCTAAAGAAGGTGTATGGAATGATCTTCTTTAGACTGTTACTCTCCTTAAAAAAACACAAGTGTGATATTCCTTTGTCCCAAAGTACATTGGACTAAACATCCCTTTGTCTTAATATTTATTTAGTCAAAGTCATTTATATTCTAAGAAAAACATAGGGGAGTAAGAATGTAAAGAAGTAGCCGGCTGAATGATGCAGACAGACATACAGACAAGCTATGTGAGAGCGGTTTGTGTTTCAACCCCTTGATAAACTAGACTGTGTGCAGAGCTGGAGCTGACTAATGGAATATTCGAGTACAAGATGAAACTCAGGGGGGACTCTGCTGCTGTCACTCTAGAGTTTCAACCCCTTGCTAACTCCTACTCATAATTAACTAAGTTTGATTTGAGGGCTCAACGTGCGCAGATAAGTCCCGACAATTCTTTATATACAACTAAATAATCTAATAATTCCATAATATATTTTCCATTCTGCTGGACATGATGTGTTTATATACACGAGTCTTCCATTTGGACCCAACTCATTTCGCATCTTATTCCAGCCACTTCTCCAGAGCTAGATCGCACATGCTTTGGGTTGGTATCCTCATGAATCCTTCTCATGAATCCTCCTCCAGAGGTAGAACTAGAAGCTAAATACCACGAAAAGGTTTTGCGCCGGGAGGTTACAATCCTAGATAATAGGTTACAATTGAACCTCAACAACAAGAGAAGGTTATAACTTATAACTCGTGAACTGTGAACGTGTTATGCGTTACTTTTTTAGGGTCCGTAGGCAAAACCAAGGACCCTTATATTTAGTATTTATCTGTATAATAGTAATTAATAAATAAATTGTAAAATGTAGTAAATCATTTTTTCTAAAGTATTTGTAGGAAGCAAGAAAAGGGAACTACTTGTTCATTTTCCAAGACTTGGATTGGAAATGAAGAGTGGAGTCAATATTAATTATTTTAATTTGTACAATCTAAACTTGTGATAACACAGGGGTGCCCACCCCCCCTAAGCTCTATGGCGCACCCCCCCCCCCCCCAACTTTTTGAGATATGTTAATACATACACGTCTTCTTCGGTTACCTGACATATATTTGTCAGTACATATTTATAAAGTACATTCTCGTTACAAATTGTTTTTAGTTAACCTGAGATTTTATTAAAAATAACAGTTCGTTTCAAAATTATTTAAGATAAAGTAATGCTTTTTGCATTATATGGGTCCACATATTATATGAGGATTGTTCTATTTTATATAAAACAAATCACAAGAACTAAAACACACAAACCTAATACAAAATTCAATATGAATACAAAAACTTATATCATACCACGTACAAATTCAACTAAAACTACACCTGCCTACAAAATTGCATCTAAACAAATTTTTAGGAAATTAATATTGGCAGCTCTATACTAATATTAATTAAAAATATGTTACATCCTGATCTTAGTGCATGAAAATGTTACTGAACGTTTCAAAGATCTTAATGCAAACTTAAAGTGAAGAAAAATCATTATAAAACTCTTAATTTGAATAAAGGACAAAAAAAAAACCAAGAAAGCCTCAGTGTAACAGAAATAAGACAAATGAGAGGACAAGTAATTTTTTCTTTGTGATGTTGATAAAGCAAATGCATCAATATGATTTCGTTTTTGGAAATTGAAGCTAATACATCTTTTTCCTGCAGATATGACCATTAAGTTAGAAAGCCATGTGTCTTCCATTGTAGACATTAGCCTGTCGTTGATTATTTTAACTCTGCTCATTGCTCGTCCAGCCCAACAGCTAGCAGGGCCGTTAAGAGGATTTCCGGGCCCCTGAGCAAGGTAGCATCTGGGTCCCTTTGGACAAATAACGGCGGGGGGTTCGGGGGTCCTCCCCCGGAGAATTTTTTTAAAATTCAAGTGCAAAAAGATGAGTTTTAAGGATTTCGGAGAGTAAGTTTGTCCATAAAGGAAAATATATTTGGTGGGGATGAATTTTGAAGTTTAACTAAGACGGGCTACAAAAAACCAAATGATTGAGTTGTTTGGTAGCTGGTGAGTTTAAAAACCCTTCTTTTTAAACTTTGTAAGTGCATAATTTAAAAATTTAAAAGCACAATATAAATTGTTTGCTAAAATAGTGAGATTAAGAGGAAGCAAATCAAAATAGTTAAGTAACAGTTTATTTACACAAAAACTGCATGACAAATAAAATTGTAAAAGTTATTAACATCAGTTGGTTAATATGATTTATCTATGAGTTTCTTTCATGTAAATTAACATTGACCATATTGAATTAGAAAAAAAATCACAAAAATCTAAGTAACTAAATGAAACACAAGAATTCACACTTTCAGACTCATGACATTAGGAATCATTTTAAGTCCATCACAATTAGTGGAAGCTAGGTCATTGGAGGTGGAGGCCCCTCCAATGACCTAGCTAATTCCAAGTTAGATTTTACTATGCTCTAAAGGGGCCCCCATTGACATTGGTACAAGGATAGTTTGTACAAAGAGATTGGATTTGGGGCTTACCCACAAAATCGGGCCCATAGTTACGCCACTGACTTCAATATCCTTCTTGCCTTTTTGGTTGTAAACAAACCAGGGCCCCCGAAGGCCCAGACCTCTGGCCAATACCCCCCCCCCCCCCCGGCGTTGTAAAAACACATGCGGACGCAAATAGCAACCAGTCAACCTCTTGCATTTTGCACCGCAGCCTCCAGTGCAGACAGTGTTAGTGGCAGACAAGACGTCAATCAGAACTACCAATTACTCTTGCTCTACTCGGTGCGCGCTCGGTAACTCCCGCCACTTCCTGGAAATATCAAAACTGGCGTTGCCTCTCTTTCCTTATCTTGGAATCCATAAATTAACACTACGACTACAGCATACGTAGAGACACGATATCATTCTTATTCTTTCTCTTTAGTACTGTTTTGTAGTTCACTCTTTATTGGTACAAATCTTTAAAATTTAGATAACTAAAACAAATATATATTTATTATCACATCCATCCCCCCCCCCAAAGTGGAAAAAAGTTATATTTACTACCCCCCCCCCCCCTAAGAATTTTAACGACGCAGTCGGCGTCATAACCTCCCTCTGTGGGGACCCCTGAAATAAATAGAAGTTTCATAGAATAAACAAACGTTTTATTCCTATTAATGAACACATGCCCCCCCCCAAAAAATTTCAACGGCGCACTGTGCGCCGTTATACCCCCCTCGTGGGCACCCCTGGATAACAAAAATATTTACTGGTATCTACCTAAAAATAACAGGAATCAGTCTAGAAAATATTACATTTTTCATAGAACAATAATTATTTTGAACTCTGCTAAGACTAAAACTTATAATAAAGAATACTAAAGAGGCTGGTCTTTGTTTGATAAAAGTATTGTGATAGTTTAATTTAGCTGAATTGAATAAGCTTCAATATTCAATAGGAATAGGGCTTATAATTTATTACATTTCTTTAAGAAAAATACTACTCGTTATACCTATACCCCGTACCCGGAGTATAAAATTAATGTTGATATAATCACATTAATCTTTAAAATCAACAAAACAGCTCACTTAAATTTCATAAAAGCTGCATTATTCCCTTTATTGTTATAAAAAATAAAAATAAATAAAGGAGAAATAGACTGCCAATTTCGTATGGTTGTAAATTTATTTAATTTTCCACCGTTTCTTACATCAGTCAAAATTGTTTTGATTTTTTAACATAAATTACAGTACTCTTTTACATTAATGAAATTCTTTATAAATATATATTCACGATTTATTACATAATTCTGGCTAAAGAAAGTTTTTCTTTTCTTTTTCGAGGAGTCTGTGTTCACACTAACGTTTTTAGTGTTTTTGCAAAATTGGTGAAGTACGAGCTCTCTTTTTCACTATTTTCTTAAAAGGGAGTGAAACAATTTTGATCAAAACAATATTTATTTTTATTAATGAAAGAAAAAATGAAATATGGCACTATAATAGGCACATTAGTAAATTACTCCAATGAAAATTTGCTAAAGAAGAAGAAACATAACTTAAAACTGATACGGTAAATAAAAACTATTATTATAACCTGTTGTTGAGTTCAACTATAACCTTCCGGCGCAAAATTTTTTCGTGGTTTTTAGCTTCTAGTGAGGTAGATCGCACATGTTTTAGGTTGGTATCCTTATGAATCCTCCTCATGAATCCTCCTCACGAATCCTCCTCACGAATTCTCCTCACGAATCCTCCTCATGAATCCTCCTCACGAATCCTCCTCACGAATTCTCCTCACGAATCCTCCTCATGAATCCTCCTCACGAATCCTCCTCATAAATCCTCACCCTCCTTAACTTTTGAAGGGTAAAACTTCAAGAAAACCTGTTTGTTTGGATAACATTAAGCATGTCAAAGTACCACAGTGTATATCAAGGTGTATTACAGTGGCCGATGTTTTTAACCTCCCGAAATGAGAAGAGCGGGGAGTCCCATTTTGGATTACAGAAAGTAACGGAAGCTGTGTGATCGATCTGAAGAATAAGCATTTTTTGTCTCCAGTTTCAAAAATTCCAAGACAGAAATCCGTTTCAGACATCAGGGAACATTTTCTGTTCTGTGTCTGTCTGTCGGTGAACTAACTTATCTTAAAAACTACTCTTCCGATTTTAATGAAATTTGGATGGTGGGCCAAAGTTAGCCCAATGTCCCAGTAAGTTTCAAGTTTTTGCGTCCATTTGTTTTTCTTCCACAAGCGCACAAAGTACTCATCTCCCGCAGATAGCCCTATATTATTTTCAACCTGTTGCGGTCTCGTGCGCAGTGTGAAAGCCGCCTTAAAGTGGGTTCATAGCTAGCGGATACGTATTTGCGGAGGGCTATATAGATAGGGTTACCATCATTTATGAAGGCCAGATCCGGACAGAGGGAACTCCCGCGGGGGGGGGGGGGGGTCAAGAAAATATATATATATCAATATATAATTTTTTTTGTGAAATTGGGAAAATGAATAAGTTACAAATATTATACAGGGTGTCCCAGCTAATATGGAGCAGCGAAATATCTCCGGAACCATGATAGATAGAAAGATCTTGGAAATTAAATCTATTAAAAAAAAAGCTAAACTAAATCCATCAGTTTAGCTGTAGAAGTTTCAATTTTAGCAAGTTCACGGCTCCCCAGACGGCAAACTAATGCTCGGAGCGAAAAATTTCCAACAGTAAAACATTCTTATTTTTAGCCATAGAATCCAAATCCAGTCTTAAAAATTTGGCTTACTATTCACTTTCTTTTAATTATGTAAATTGCACAAACTTTTGCTGAACACAGAAAATGTTCAGCATATGTTCTGAAAGCGCATTTATAGCCATTATCGAACCGCACCCTGAAACCCGCATCTTTCTATCTATCATGGTTCCGGAGATATTTCGCTTTTCCATATTAGCTGGGACACCCTGTATATAATTACGTTATATATATTTATCGATATAATATTTGTTAATATTTATTTATTAATATCATATTCAATTTTTGCTTGTCTTTGCTGGGTCCAGGGATGGGTTCTTCATCAGTTCTTGCTTCGTACTTTTTAGTGAACTAATTTTCCTTAGAAAAGGCTTGTAGTCATTTTTGCCGCGGAATTCTAAGCATGTCATTATAGAATTTGCTTTAGTATTAATGCAAATAACAAACTCATTAGAACATAAGAAACTTTTATTTACAACTGACAGAGGTAATCATCCTCTTTCAGGCGTTCAAATAGACCCTATCATCGCTTTTGCTGCGTTTTCCATTCATCTAAGTAAAATCCGGACATTTCTCAAATCCGGACGCAAAACCGGACAGATGTTTTAAATCCGGACTGTCCGGACGAAATCCGGACGTATGGTAACCCTATATATAGATAACAATATATCTTCGGGGAGCCACTGAGGTCGTTTGTTTCCCTCCCCTCTAGTTTCGGTCGGCAGGTTATAAACAAAGCCAATTATAACAACGTGTTTTCAACTTGAATTTAGTTCTCTTGCTTAAAAAACACTTATATAATAAGATTATAGATAAGGACTTTTATTATTATATAAATAAGAAATAGGTATATAATAAAAATAATGTTGGAACAGATATAATAAGCACAGATATAAAAAAACATGGACATAATACACAGGATAAAACACTGACAAAAAACGTAGATTAAACACAGATAAAACACAGATTATAATAAAAATAATGCAGGGACAAATGAACAGATACAAATATATTAGGTTTGTTCCAACCGAGCATTGTACCGTCCGCGGGATCGTCACCGGCATGCGCAGTAGATAAAAGCCGTTCCAAGCTGACTTGGGACAGTGTTTCGTACCGTACACGAAACTGTTCCAACCCCGGCAGGGATCGTTTGCGAACCGTTCACTGTACGGTCCCAACGATCCTCTGACAATACCATGTACTGGTTTGTGTGACATGCGCAGTTATGTCAATAATTACAAATATCAACAGGAAGGTTTCCTAACTGTTAGGTTTCCTTAATGTTTTTAATACGGTGCGAATAATAGTCCTAAACTCGTTCCAACCTGACATGATTTTATTACAGTACAATGTTAGCGCATGCGTATAAAACCTGTCCTAAACGATTCCCGAACGATCCTCGGGACGATACAAAGGACGGTACAAATAGCGGGGTTGGAACAAACCTATTATAATAAAACAATTTTAAAATAAAAACAGGAAAAATATAAGAAGAGGACGAAGTGAAGGTTTAATACAGGTTTTAAAGCGGCACCGCAAAAAAGATGGTTTGGAACCAACTTACTGCGGCACCGCAAAAGAGTTGCCATAGATGAATCTCTTCGGGCATCCGCAATTACGTATCCGCTAGCTATGATCCCACCTTTAGGCTGCATGCCGCCGCATCAAAGCCCATAGACTCCCGGTTCAAGAACTTTCTGGTCTCGGCACCTTAAAATAAGTCAGTACATCGAAACCTTTTAGCGCCAAATTAATACTTTCTCTCTTTATACTTAAAGAAAAGTATTCGTTCGTGCATTCCTCATACGATTTAATTATAAACTAAATGATTTTAATCAATTGTGTTTACAGAACGGCTGTGCGATCGGTTGCGTCTGTTATAGAACGGGTGTGCGAACGGTTGCGTCTGTTATAGAATGGGTGTGCGAACGGTTGCACCTGTTATAGAACGGGTGTGCGAACGGTTGCGTCTGTTATAGAATGGGTGTGCGAACGGTTGCACCTGTTATAGAACGGGTGTGCGAACGGTTGCGTCTGTTATAGAACAGGTGTGTGAACAGTTGCGTCTGGTACAAGATGAGTGGGTACGTAGACCTAGGACGGAGAAGTGTGGTACCGTGTGATTATATTTAGACTGGGGATGGTCCTGAGGAAGGTGCCCGACCTTGGGGGTCTGGATCTGGTTGTTATTTATAAACCTTGACCAGCGCAAGACTTCGCGCATCACTGCACGTCCGACATTTCTCCCACCGACTGCCTCCTCGGATCCTTCTAGTACACTGTTAATAAGCAAACATTAATAGGACGAGCCCAAGTAGTGACCCTGCAGCAACACCTCATCGTACTGTCCAACAAAGCTTATAAAGCAGTGACATGACGGCATTGCTGCAGTAACACAAACTGCATTCCCCTGCTTCGCAGCGCCATCAACAGCGCAGTTTAAAAGTTATACGCGAATGTAATTATTTATTAGTGCGATAATGTTGATGACGTCAAAGTTTGTTTACATCTGTCAAAATACCCCCAAACTTTAAATAATTAAATAAAATATAGGTATTAAAATTATTTAAGGTTTTTTTTTAAGAACGATAATAAATCAGTTAGTACAGAACGGTCACCCATCCAAGTACTGACCACGTCCAATGCTGCTTCCTCCTGCTGCTTTGCAGCAGGAGAGGCCAATAAAGTGGCCTCTGAAGTGAGGAAAAGTTCCGAGGTACCCCGTACCCGATTTTTTCTTATTCTTCCCTAAAAATATATGAAATAGTTTAATTAACTGGGCGCAGCCACAGTTGGCAATTGGTTCAATTATTATTAAAAATTCTAATTTTTAAGTTTTTGGTAGTAGTCCAGGCAAATTAGCAAACAAAACGTCAAATGAAGGAAATCATTTATAAAGTTTTGAAACTTTGTGAAAACACTTTTAAGGAGTGTAGTAGTAAGAAACAGTAAAGTTCCCCCCTCTTGAGAGGGCGCGTCCCCCCCTCCCCCCTCCTTAAAGTCCAAAATTTACTTATTTTTCATTTTTTACGCAAAACGGTTTATTTTTTGAAGAGAAGTGTTATTACCAAAATTATTGCTCACATAATTCTGCACAAAAAAGGTCCTATGCATGTTTGAAGTGGGATATACCGTTTTCGAGATATTGTAGTTGGATAGAGATAAAACGTATTTTTGCGAACCAGGATATCTAAAAAACAACACAATCCGATTTTAATGAAATTGGGGTGGTAGGTTATACTTAGCCCATTGTTGATCCCATATACGTTTCAACCTTCTGCACCCATTATTTTATCCTCCACATGGGCACAAACATACATTTATTTAGACCTATATATTCAAAAGTACTCAACTGATTATTATGCAATTTTGATGGTTTGTTGAAAGTAGCCCGAAGATAGCCTCACATTAATTTCAACCGTCTACGCTCTTTACATTTTCTAAATTGGTTCCCTTTTCAATCAATTTTCTGTCTGTCTGTTATGAATTAAAGTATCAATTTATCAAAATGTAAAGAGCGGAGACGGTTGAATTTAGTTTGGGGATACTAGCGGACTACTTTCAACAAACCTTCAAAATTTCATAATAATCAGTTGAGTACTTTTGAAGATATAGGTCTAAATAAATGTATGTTTGTGCGCATGTGGAGGATAAAATAATGGGCGCAGAAGGTTGAAACTTATATGGGATCAACCATGGGCTAAGTATAACCTACCATCCCAATTTCATTACAATCGGATGTGTTGTTTTTTAGATATCTTGGTTCTCAAAAATACGTTTTATCTCTATCCAACTACAATATCTCGCAAACGGTATATCCCACTTCAAACATGCATAGGACCTTTTTTGTGCAGAATTATGTGAGGAATAATTTTGGTAATAACACTTCTCTTAACTAAATAAACCATTTTGCGTAAAAAGTGAAAAATAAGTAAATTTTGGACTTTAAGGAGGGGGGAGGGGGGAGGGACGGGGACGCGCCCCCTCAAGAGGGGGGAACTTTACTGTTTCTTACTACTACACTCCTTAAAAGTATTTTTCACAAAGTTTCAAAACTTTATTAATTATTTCCCCTATTATTCCTTATTTTCCTGGACTATAGTATTCATACTACGGAAAGATTAAATTTTACTTTAAATCAAATTATAAGTAAGAGCACCTGTAACGTATTAATAGGAGGACCCGTGGTTCGAGTCCCGGTGCGGGGGTCTATTTTTCTCTGTATGTCTCCCGTAGTTATTGATAATTATAATTTGATTTAATTATTATTAAGTTACTTTTAAAGACTAAACTAGTGGCAATAATATTTGTAATTGAAGGGGGTGTTGAAGTGTAAATAGTTAATTTGAAGAAATATAACAAAGTACGGAGGAGTAGCTCCGTATTAGAGGCAAACAGTGAGGAGTTGAGGCCGGCGTACCATCAACTCGTAAGCTTCCATCATTAGACAAATTAAAATCATTTCTAGTTTCTGCCGGCATTTTATTTCGGTCACTGGAAGCCGAAAAAACTGCTTACTGGTTCTTAGGAAGAACCTCAGCCCCAGTTAGGACGGGGTGGCCGCACCTGAAAACCCAACGTCGTATTGATGTTTTAGACGGGGGGCGGCGGGGGCCGTTTGATATGAATGCATCCCCTCCCTCCTCCATTGGGGATGACGTCGTAGGCCCGGGGCCGTGACGTAAGCCACCAACTGCTGCCTCTTCCCACCCCGCCTCTCAAGGGCCGGCCCGCTCCGGTTCCACCGACTTGCCTGCAGTATCGCAACGCTCACGTGTGGCCGGAGGCATTATTAATTATTACCGTAGTTATGTTGTAACGACATCTTAATCTTAATAATAAAATGAAATGCTTAGATGCCAATACACTAAAGCAATATGTGAATATACAATCTAATAAACTTTTCTATGTCAAATATCTTATTTAATTATTATGTATTGTTATTAAACTATTACTTTTCCCTACCTTTAAAGGAAAAGTATTGTTTATCTGTCAAAATTGTTTTAATTTTTTACACGAATTTAAGTATCAAATAATTTCAAGATAAAAAGAACTTTTTATATACTACGTTTTTAAATTTTCTGTTGAATCGTATGTAATGTTGATAATATAATTGTTATTGTTATATAATATATAATGTTAGTGAGAAAAAATAAATAGTTCCGAATTTATTTACTTCACATAAATGACAACCATCCAGAGAGCTGATCTTAAACCTATAAAAGGATAAATCTTTGTACAACGGATCTCCCCAACACCAAATCTAAAGCATGCCATCGATATATTTGAAATAATATAATCGATATTTCCTGTTTTGCTGTCATTCAATTGTTCAATGTTTATCTATCACAAATTTGAGACCCGTCAAAATGAAGACTGCGTAAATATTGGATATGGCGAAACAAATAAAATAACTTGCGGATTTTTTCCAAACTAACTTTCCGCACAGCAAAATTTGCTGAAAACCAATTAAATTCTGCTGAAAGATGGCTAAAAAGTATTAAAATAATGCATTGTCATCGTGTTCTGAGATATGCTAAAAAGTTTCAAATGTCTAACTATTCGGAAAGTTAGTTAGAAATCGATTGCCAGATTTGTACCGGACAAACAAACAAACAAACAAACAAGAAAGCAAGCTAATAAAAACGTAGTAATTAGCAACCTTTAAAAAGCGCGAAACAGTTAAAACTTATATGGACCAGCACAACAAAGCACAAACTATGACACCTTACAAATTTCATAAAAATTAGATGACTTCTTTTCAAGATATAGGTGAAAATAAATATATGTTTGTGCGCATGTGGAAGTGAAACAAATGGGCACGTAAGATTGAAACTTATATGGCACATCAGTAGGCTAATTATGACCTACCATCCAAATTTCATTAAAATCGGTCGATAGATTTTAAAATAATGTTTGTTCGCAAAAATTGAGTGCCAAACCGACTGATAGACTCGAACGAAAAACGTTCCTAGATGTCTAAAACGAATTTCTGTCTGATTTTAGTTCACTAGCTTCCACTAATATTGGTAAGATGGGAAGAAAAACAATTGATATAAATGTGAGGACAAGGTGAAGGTGGTGTTGGGGATATTTTGTTGGGTTAATACACGAGATACTTCAACAGTCTACCAGCTGATCACTAATGTTGCTCTACTCCAGAGTGATATGCAACATTCAGTGATAGCACGTTATCACTACTGTGCTGATAACAGGCTGTATTAGACCTGCTGATAAGACCTCATTTCACTGGCTAATCACCGTGTCGTTACATAATATCTGCCGTCAGTGAGGGCCACCGGCTCTTCACGTTCAGCCAGCCCCAGGGGTCTGCAGCGAGCCGATACAAGCGTAGATCTTTACCGCTGACGTTTGTCCAAACATACAATAAAGCATTGACGTTTCCGTGTTTTACTTCCGAGCTTACCGACGGTAACGGAACCTATGTTATCGCTCTGAACAACGAAAATATTTTCAAACATTCAAAGACAGAAATCCGTTTCAGACATCAGGGAACATTTTTGGTTCCGTGTATGTCTGTCGGTCTGTCGTTCAATTTTTGCGAACCAACATATCTTAAAAACTACATGTCCAATTTTAATAAATTTTAGGTGGTAGGTCATAATTAGCCCATTGTTGGTCCCATATGAGTTTCAACCTTCTGCGCCTATTTGTTTCTCATCCACATGCGCACAAACATATATTTATTTACACCTATAGCTTCAAAAGTATCTGATTAGAATGAAACTTTTATAGTTTATCGAATGTAACCCGCAGATAGCCCCAGATTAATTTGAACCATCTGCGCTTTTTAACTTGTGCTAAATTGATACCAGCGATCATAGAATCCCTAAACGGAAAGATTTCCAACTCCCCTCTTTATCTACCTGTGTAAAGGTCCGTTTACACTTTGATTAGTGCGAGTGCGAGTGCAAGTGTTTAGTAAATTTTGCAAGTGTTCAGTGCGAGTGTTTAGTGTTTAGTAGTGTCCAATTGTGTTTAGTGCAAGTGATTAGGAATTAGTTTTATTTTGAGGAAAATTTTATATTTTCTTGAACATTTATTTTTTTATTAATTTTTTTGTGTGGGAGGGGTATTTTTTTTTTTTTTTTTTTTTTTTTTTTTTTTTTTTTTTTTCAGCCGGGGGGAAATAAATCCCAGAGACATAGACCACCAGATGGATCCTTTGAACAAACCCGGGTTGTAGAAGGTTTCCCTCTATTAATTCATAGACCCTCTACTCCTTCAACATTCTGATGCCTTGGCAAAATGCCACTATCTTGTTGATGGATATTTTTCTCAACTTCCTGATTGGAACGGTTGCCTCACCGAAGATCAGCCATCTATGATTTAGCAGCCCGGGGCAGCGGCTAATTAGATGTAGGGGAGTTTCTTCGTCCTCCCCGCACAGCCTACAGATTGATTCGTCAGTCAATCCTAGTAGCTGTAGGTGCCTGTTTAATCGACAGTGACCCGTTAGGAACCCTGTCACAGTATGGCAAGATTTCTTATTTAGACTCAACATGCTTTTGGCGAGTCTTGAAGAGGGTCCACTTATAAATAATTTGGATTGTCTCATCCTGGGTGACTTATCCCAGGTTTCTTGAAATTCTCTGACCAAGGAGAGTTTCAGTGCTGTCTTAATGTTGCACCGAGAAATGCCCACACTGGGTTCAGGTGTCAAGGGAGTTGAGCCGGAACCTTGTCTTGCTAGATGATCTGCCATTTCATTTCCCTCGATTCCTTTATGACCCGGAACCCAAAGCACTTGTACCTTGTTTCTGCAAGAAATAGCCTCTAGTGCTTTTTTGCAGTCGAAGACTAATTTGGAAGTGCATTTGGGTGCAGCCAGCGCCTTTATCGCTGCCTGACTGTCGGAACAGATATATATCTGTTTATCTGGTTCATGTGTGTTACTCATAATAGTCTGAGCGCATACAAGGATAGCATATATTTCTGCCTGAAACACTGTGGCATATTTTCCTAGACTTATGCTCTCCTCATAGCTTGGGTCTTTACAGTAGATCCCAGCTCCTGACAACTCCTCTATTCGTGATCCGTCCGTGTACCACACGTCTTCTCCCGTGATAGAAATGTTCGTCCTGTTTTCCTCCCAATCCTGCATCGAGGGGAAGTAAGAACTCCAAGAGTTCCTAAATTGCCATCTAGCAATGCAATAATCTTGAATCATTAATGCCATAGGACACCTGTCTATCAGAAGATCCCATGCCTTTTCATGGCCTCTGTGACTATTGTAGCCGCACCACAGGCCAATGCAGTGAAGCCGATATGAGGCCATCATGGCCTCGAATCGGATATATAGGTCTAGTGGGGGAAGTCCCACCAGTACCTCCAGAGCTAGGGTCGGTGCTGTTCTCATCGCTCCTAGTATTCCAAGACACACTGTCCTCTGAAGATGCTCTAGTTGCTTATTTGTAGTGGTCAGTAGTACTCTTGGCCACCAGACGACACAGGCATATGATAAAATTGGTCTGACCATGGCCGTGTAAATCCAGTGTATCACTTTAGGCTTAAGACCCCATGAGGGGCCTATAGCTCTTCTACACACCCAGAAAGCTGCCATTGCTTTGTTGAGTTTGCTTTCCAGGTGATTAGACCAGGTAAGTTTCTTATCTAAAATAACTCCAAGATACTTACCTGAATCAGACAGCTCTAGACTCTTTCCTCCCAGATACAGTGCCCTAGCGCCGTCTAACCTTCTCTTCTTTGTAAAGGGAATCACAACAGTTTTTCCTGGGTTAACTCCAAGGCTGTTTCTCGTGCACCATCTTTCGATGATACTCAGAGCTCTCTGTGCGAGTTCAAAGACAGTACTAATTACTTTTCCTACGATTAGTACTGCTACATCGTCAGCAAACGCCTGAATGTAGAATCCTTCTTCCGTCAGACAATGGATAAGATCGTCTGCGACTAGGCACCAAAGTAAGGGCGAGAGAACCCCCCCTTGGGGGCACCCTCTCCTGACGACTGCTTTAACGCTTGTGTTATTCCTTTGAGCCTCGACTATCCTAATAGTCAGCATCGAATTAATCCAGTCAGTCACCACTTGGTTAACGCCATGTATCCGAGCGGCTCGACAGACACTTTCGACTGGGACGCAATTGAATGCCCCTTCTATGTCTAAAAATAGACCCAGTGCCAGGGACTGGTAGGTAAGGGCTCCCTCTATTTTCCTGATAAGGTGATGAAGGGCTGCTTCACAAGATTTCCCTGCCTGATATGCATACTGTTGCCTGCTCAGTATGTTAGGTATGGAATCTCTGATATATCGATCAATCACTCTCTCTAAAGTCTTCAGTAAGAACGAAGTGAGACTAATAGGTCGGTAAGACTTAGCTAAGGTGAGATCTGGCTTCCCTTGCTTGGGAATAAAAACCACTCTCACCTCTCTCCATCTTCTAGGAATAGTCCTGTAAATTAGGCAATTCCTTAGGATCTTTACTAGGTCCCTAAGAATTAAGTCCATACTCTCTTGTAGCATCTTGGGACTTATTTCGTCAAGCCCTGGTGACTTAAACGGTGCAAAGCTATTTACAGCCCACTTAACCTTGCTTTCGGTAATAATAGAATCAGCTGTACTCCTGTCCCCCTCCGTTGGGACAACCTGACTTTGATTTCCTACATTACTTCCATCTGTGAATTCACATTCTGCCAAGTGAGTTCCCATTAGATGTTTAAGCGCCTCTTCCTCAGAGGTCGTAAAGTTGTTCCCTTCTATAAGAAGGGGACCATTACCCACTGCCGGTGACTTAGAGAGAATACGGTGAAATTTGGCTTTTGGTGCCGCCTCTCCAATCTCGCTACAGTAGTTCCGCCAAGAGTTGCGCTTGGCTCTTTTTAACTCCTTCTTAAAATTCCTACGGGCCTCTTTGTGTGCTGCCCATAGAATTTCCGAGTTTGCTCTTCTGGCTTTATTTAGAGACTGTTTAACGCGCTTGCGTAATGACTCTAGGTACTGAGACCACCAAGGAACTGAAGACTTTCCTGACTTTGCCTTCAGTGGACAGCTTTCTTCAAATGCAGTCCTAATCGCACTAGTAAGATTTGAAGTAAAAACCTCAGTTTCCTCCCAGCTGTCTGGACACGTCCCAATAGTGTCTAGGTTACTTCCAAGTAGTCTTCTGAATTGGTCCCAGTCCGTGGAACTGGGATTTTTATAGAAAACGGTCTGCGGAGCTGCGTCCTCCACACAGAACAGGATATGTCTGTGGTCCGAAAGAGATTCTTCCTGTTCCACTTTCCAGTTCCTTACTCTGCCCATAATGTCTTGTGTGCATAGTGAGATATCAATTACCTCCTTCCTCCTCTCCGTGAAGTAGGTAGGGACTGCTCCACGGTTCAGAATATAGAGCTCGGCACTTACTATGTACTCTAGGAGAGCTCTTCCTCTAGGATTGGTGTTGCTACTACCCCACACTGGGTTGTGGGCGTTTGCGTCACATCCTACCAAGAGGGAAAGTGGGAGGGGTATTGTTTCGTTGATTTTTGACACATTGTGACAGTTTTTTGACAAATCAATTAAACATTTTACTTTTAAATTGTATAATTACAAAATAAAAAAAAACCCTGACATCCAAATTGGAGTGGGGCCTACTCGCAGCTCCACTAAACAGTGCAAGTCTGCTAAACAGTTCACTCGCAAAATTACTAAACACTTACACTAAACACATGCTGTCCAAATGGGTTTAGTGTTTTTACTAAACACTTGCACTAATCAAAGTGTAAACGGGCCTTTAGACTACTAGCGCTCCACGGGAATTTGGCGGTTAATATTGTAACTAAATCTTTTAACCATTCAAAATATTTTGAGTTTCTTAATTTAAAGAAATAAATTTATAAATTAATTTGTCAGTTTACTAGATTCGAACCCGGAAACTTGCGATTTCGGAGCAATCGCGCATTTCACACAGCCACCGAGGCTGGTTTTTTTAATTTCGTTTATTTACAAAATAGTACAAATGTCTGACAACCAGTATTTGTTTATATTTTATAATTCGAGGAATGTCAAAAGATCATAAGTAGTTTACAATTTTAACCGCCATCTGCCCGACCAGCGCTAGTGGTCTTACACCTCTAGAATACTGGAGTTGGATACCCCTGATTGATACTTTAATTCGTGTAATAAATCAAAACAATTTTGACAGATTTAAAAAACGGAGGAAACAATTAAACCAATTAAATAATAATGGCTTGTAAAAGCATAGAATCAATAAGGAACGTGGATAGGATGCGAGGAAGCCATGTACCACACCAATTGGCAGTATATTTTTTATTTTTACGCGTATTGAAATATCAATTTAGCAAAATTTTATGAGAGCAGACAGTTAAAATTAATCTAGGGCTATCTGCGGGCTACTTTTGACGAACCATCAAAATTTAATAAACATCAGATAAGTTCATTTGAAGATATAGGTGTAAATGTATGTTTGTGCGCATGTGGAAGAGAAACAAATAGGCGCTGAAGGTTGAAACTTTTTTGGGACCAACTATGGGCTAATTGTGACACCATACAATTTTCAATTATATCTGACGTGTTGTTTTTAAGATATGTTGGTTCGCAAAAATTGAGCGTCACACCGACAGACAGACACGGAACCGATAATGTTCCCTGATGTCTGAAACGGGTTTCTGTCTTGGAATTTTTGAAATCGAAGACCTACAGATTTTTCATTCATCAGAGAGATCACGTAGCTTCCGTTACCTTCAGTAAGCTCAGAATCAAAATTAAAAGTAATACAAATTTTGGGTCACCATAGTTACGGCCACCTAAAATTTCTAAAATTTGATTTTCTATATGAACTGCCGGAAATATGATTGGCCCACAGGGATGTATATTAATGTATTTCTTCCTCATTTTTAGGGCCTAGTCCTTATGAGAAGGTGGGAGGGGAGTTTTTTTTTGTATTTGTTTTAACAATTTGGGGGGTAAAATGTAGAACGATATATACTTGTAATCCACATTTCAATACCTTTAAAATTACCCCCCCCTTATAAAATGATAAAATATACAATTTTGGTTCACCATAGAGGGCCTCCTAAATTTTCTAAAATTTGTCTTTTTTATATTAACTCCCGGAAATATCATTGGGCCACCGTGATGTGAGTAGGGAATATTCCCAGTGGGAAAGGAATTTAAAAATGGGAATATTCCTGGGAATATTCCCAATGAATTTTTGGGAATATTCCCTAAAATTGGGAATTTATAAAAATGTGAAATATTTCATATTTATGTAGTTTAATTAAATAAATAAAAACAAATTGGTACAAAATTATTTTGAAAAGAAATGAAATAATTTTTAAGAAATAATTCATTTTATGAAATTGGTACAAAAGAATTTTGAAAATGCTTGAAATGTCCAGAGAAATTAAAGTTTAAAAAAAAAAAAATAAATAAACAAATATATAAAAAATAAATTTGAGATAGACAAATGCGGCCACGTACCAGTTGACAAAACATTTCCGTGCCTAGGCCTATGGCCTATACCAATTAGGCAGAGCCCAATCTGATGTTATAGTGAGCCTAATCCAATGTCGGTAGCTTCATCATCAGAATATTCTTTGCCAGTGTTTTCTCCAAATAAAAATGCCTTTCTAAGACCTATTATTGCTAATAAGTGTTCCATTTATTTTTGTTTACAAATAATTAGATTGTCATCACCGGTTCGTTAAAAAATGTATATACATATTAATAAATGCTTCAAAATAATATTTGTTTGTATGACTTTCATTGTACATACAGTAGAAACACGCTAACACGACCCTCAATAACACGGCAACCTCAATTATTAATGCAATTTTCAAATCCCCTAGAGATTGTTATAACACATAAAGCTAAATTAACCTCTATAACGCGTCTATTATTATCCAAACAACACGGATTTTTCATTTATTAAAAAAAACAAAAAAAACAAGAACAATTTTTGAATGAATAATGTTTTTATTTCCTAAAAAATAATAATTGGTTAAGAAATAATTGTTTTTCTTCTTATAATATATAAATCAAGTTTAATTAGACTTAATTTATGTATAGTTATTAAATAATTAATTACGTAGGCACTATAACTACTAATCATGTTAGGTTTTACTAGAAACCATAGATTCCTGGGAATTTATAAAACTTGTACTCGCCAAGGGGCTTTTGGTTGGCCTGACTTGGCTGAGACAAGGGAAAATAAAATATAATGAAAAAGGGTGAAGGAAAGAACATTAATAATAAAACTCAGAAACCACCTTTAAACTCGTAACTAACTTTATATTGAAATAAAAGAAAACTGCTATAAGAAAATGACAATACCTGCCTTTGGGTCAGGTTTAAAGAATAAAATAGACGAAACTGGCCTGGTGACAGAGGAGCCGGGCTGCACGTCCCGCTGCTGAGGATGCCGGGGTCCTGGGTCTCCGCTTGTCGTACCGACGACGGGTAACAAGGCGTCAGCGTCTTGCCGTATCGACGGCAGGTAGACAGGTCTCGCCGGTATCGACCGGTTCACTAGCAACCTGGTTAGCCGCTGGTTCTTATCGAAGAACTGCTGCTTGGCTGCTGAAGGGGCAGTGTTGAGGAAGCCTTCCTTGATGTTGGCCGTACGTGAGAACAAGGGCCACTGCCCACGCTGCGTAGAGAAGGTGGCGTGGAGAGGAGATAAGAAGCAAAGGGGGGTATGAGGGGTATTAAAACTAGGGGAAAGGCAGGTGACCCGGGTCAAAGTTCCCTATATGTCTAGTTATAAGACCGTGAATAATAGCAAATAGATTAATTAAACTCTTCTCGTAGAAAGAAAATAAACTGAATTAGCTTTTAAAATAAAATAAACAAAACCTTCTAACTGGCGTAAACAAATCTTCCTAGGAATATTCCATGGATTTTAAATTCCCGGGAACTTTTCATCACTAGGCAACACAGATGTATATTATTTATGTATTTTTTTCTCTCATTTTTAGGACCTGTTCTTATAACGTAGAGTTAGGATTTTGCATATTTGCATATCTTTTTTTTATTGCCCCAAGTGATTTTTCTTTACGAATTATGATGTTTGAAAGGCACTAGGCCACTTTAAATTCAAATTTAAAAATGCATATTTTGCATAATTCGGGCATTATTGCATATAATTGCATATTTCTGGCATAAGGGCATATTATTGCATATTTTCGCATAAATATTTTCCTTTTTGAGAGAAATTTCCACTAAAGTGCATATTTTATATGATTTTTCTATTCAAACATATATTATTTAGGTACCAAACCCTTTTAAGGATTAGAAGACATTCACTGTCTAACGGTGCAAGTAAACCCCCTGTCTTATATAAGCTTCTGCTAGGCCAGGGGGTTTACCAGTCCCTACTGGTTGGTACCCTAAGCAGGCTTGTTTTCGACTTAATCCCGGACAAAGCTACCTACCGCTGACGATTCATAGACTGCTGCCCTTATTATCGGATTAAAATGGCTTCGATACCCAAAATGAATGCACAACACGTGCATATTAGATTAGAGTACTACATTAAGGTCATAGAGGGCTTCAAAGATTCGGCAAATTTGGCCATCCCAAAAGCAAAGAGTGCCCTCCTTAACAACCGCCGTCAGTCAGATATTGGCATTTATTAAAGCTCATTTCGGGGTCTTTCCAAATATAATTGAAAAACTGGAGACTCGCTGTTTAGAGCTGACGAAAGCTGTTGCTCTCCTCGAGGAACTTAAGGAAAGGAGTATGGTTTACCGGGTCCAGTAGTGTCGTGCGACGTTGAGAGAACGTTTTCACATTTCAAAATGGTTCTTTCCAACCGTAGACGAAATTTTAAGATTAAAAATTTAGAGAAAGTCTTAATTGTTCAGACAAATTTTTGTTCTTTTTCGTAAATTTGAATAATTTATAAAAAATAAATTGTAAATTTTAATTGCTTTAAAAATATAGTCAATAACTCTATTTTTGGTGGTTATTTTTGTGTATTTCCCAACCTAATCTTCAAATACCCGGTTTTTGGGTATTTTAAACCCTCGAAATGCACCTTACATAAGCACTATTCAATATATGTATATATATAGCTGCCTATTAAACTTTATATATTAGGAATAAGTTCATATTTGAGTGCATATATTTGGGATAAGCACACATTTGAGTGCATATATTTGGGATAAGCGCATATTTGAGTGCATATATTTGGGATAAGTGCATATTTGAGTGCATATTTATGGAGATATGTTGCATATTTTATGTGCATATTTTGCAATTTTCAAATGCATATATTAAGGTTTTTAAGTGCATATAGATCCGAACTCTACTTATAAGGGTACCTGGGGGGGGGGGGGGCATTATTTTTTGCGTTTGGTGTTAATAATTTCGGGGGTAATATGGCCGCCATTTTGTAAACACGATATTTTTAATCTAAGTTTCAATATCTTTAAAATGATACCCCACTCAAAGTTTTCGGGGGAAAAAAAGTTTAAATTGTAAAATAAATTTGAAATCTCTAGCTGCAGTAGCTGTTAAGATATACTGCAAGATGCGACGGATGGACCAACTATTAAAAGCCTAAGGGTTTCTAGGACGACCTCGAAACTCTAAACATAGCATCATGAGGTTCTGTGACGTGCTTGGACGAGAAGACAGAACTTCTGTGTTCTCGTCCAAGCACGACCTTCACCTCATCCAAACCAGTTGACTAACTTAACATCTGCCATCTTTTATTCCTTCATTTTGTATAATATTGCTATTTTTATGGTTAAATAAAAATATTAATTAATCAAAGCTTCATAAAAATAACAAAACTAAGTGTAAGCATTGTGGATAGATTATTGGTGCGGAAGTTTGCTGCGAGGAGGCTGGGAACCAAACACAAGCATTTAGGATGCAGCAGGAGTGTTGCAGCTTGCAGTCCAGACGTTGTCAAGGTTAGGATGCAGCATGAGTATTACAGCTTGCAGTCCAGACGTTGTCAAGGTTAGGATGCAGCATGAGTATTACAGCTTGCAGTCCAGACGTTGTCAAGGTTAGGATGCAGCATGAGTATTACAGCTTGCAGTCCAGACGTTGTCAAGGTTAGGAAGCAGCAGGAGTATTACAGCTTGCAGTCCAGACATTGTCAAGGTTAGGATGCAGCAGGAGTATTACAGCTTGCAGTCCAGACATTGTCAAGGTTAGGCCTCCACAGAAATATCTGTTTATAAGTTAATTGCCTCGGGTATTTCAGTCGCCGGGATATTTATAACTTTACTGAACCCTGAGTATTTTAGTCGTTCCAAGTTGTATTTCGGTCTTTTGATTTCTTCCGCTTCGAGCCACGCTAAAAATAAACCGTTTCGTGAATACAGCGGGCAAAGGCGCAGCACGCTTTACCGACCTAATAGAGGCGTTGTTCCGCCGCGCCACGCCGAGAGCAACCTTACCATTACTACATGCCTGACTTACTCATATGAGATGCCGTCGATATTGTCATGTCGACCTTTGTTTACTTTCCTGTGCAGACTAGTTCGGCTCGGAGTTGTAAAACCTTTCCATCAGCATTAGTCGAAATACATCTGATAGGATCCGTCGCACAAACCCTCCTCTGCCATTTCCAATAAATCACTCCAAGTAAATAAAACAAACATTATAATTAGTTTATCGCTGGAAAACCATACTAGCCAGCGACATTGTTAGTTAGTATCTTGGATAAAACAATTGAATGCTCTCAACAGACCACATTTAATTGTCAATAGACCTCAAGTTACACATTTTTATCAAATCAGTAATTGTTTTTAAAAAAGTATCTCAACGTAAATAACTAGTTTTTATTATTCGAGGCAGCTTCAAAAGATTTCCCTGATAATGGCCAACAACATTGATAACGAGCATTATCACAATTACAGTAAACATATCTATATTCGAGTGACTTCCACACATGTATGTTTATCTTCTGCCTGTCATCTGACAACAACATAAATATACTCCACCGAGAGGTTGGCTTAAACTGAGTTCAAACATCACCCCTAGCCTTGTGTGTTGAGCCAGCTATTGTTGTAGTAAGCGAGCTAGTGGTGTGGTGAGCGAGCTAGTGGTGTGGTGAGCTATCTAAAGGTGTAGTGAGCTAGCTAGTGGTGTCGTGAGCTATCTAAAGGTGTAGTGGGCTAGCTAGTGGTGTCGTGAGCTATCTAAAGGTGTAGTGAGCTAGCTACTGGTGTCGTGGGCTATCTAAAGGTGTAGTGAGCTAGCTAGTGGTGTGTTGAGCTAGCTAGTGGTGTGGTGAGCTATCTAAAGGTGTAGTGAGCTAGCTAGTGGTGTCGTGAGCTATCTAAAGGTGTAGTGAGCTAGCTAGTGGTGTCGTGGGCTATCTAAAGGTGTAGTGAGCTAGCTAGTGGTGTGGTGAGCTATCTAAAGGTGTAGTGAGCTAGCTAGTGGTGTCGTGAGCTATCTAAAGGTGTAGTGAGCTAGCTAGTGGTGTCGTGAGCTATCTAAAGGTGTAGTGAGCTAGCAACTGGTGTCGTGGGCTATCTAAAGGTGTAGTGAGCTAGCTAGTGGTGTGTTGAGCTAGCTAGTGGTGTGGTGAGCTATCTAAAGGTGTAGTGAGCTAGCTAGTGGTGTCGTGAGCTATCTAAAGGTGTAGTGAGCTAGCTAGTGGTGTCGTGAGCTATCTAAAGGTGTAGTGGGCTAGCTAGTGGTGTCGTGAGCTATCTAAAGGTGTAGTGAGCTAGCTAGTGGTGTGGTGAGCTATCTAAAGGTGTAGTGGGCTAGCTAGTGGTGTCGTGAGCTATCTAAAGGTGTAGTGAGCTAGCTAGTGGTGTCGTGAGCTATCTAAAGGTGTAGTGAGCTAGCTAGTGGTGTGGTGAGCTATCTAAAGGTGTAGTGAGCTAGCTAGTGGTGTCGTGAGCTATCTAAAGGTGTAGTGGGCTAGCTAGTGGTGTCGTGAGCTATATAAAGGTGTAGTGAGCTAGCTACTGGTGTCGTGGGCTATCTAAAGGTGTAGTGAGCTAGCTAGTGGTGTGTTGAGCTAGCTAGTGGTGTGGTGAGCTATCTAAAGGTGTAGTGAGCTAGCTAGTGGTGTCGTGAGCTATCTAAAGGTGTAGTGAGCTAGCTAGTGGTGTCGTGAGCTATCTAAAGGTGTAGTGAGCTAGCTAGTGGTGTGTTGAGCTAGCTAGTGGTGTGGTGAGCTATCTAAAGGTGTAGTGAGCTAGCTAGTGGTGTCGTGAGCTATCTAAAGGTGTAGTGAGCTAGCTAGTGGTGTCGTGAGCTATCTAAAGGTGTAGTGAGCTAGCTAGTGGTGTGGTGAGCTATCTAAAGGTGTAGTGAGCTAGCTAGTGGTGTCGTGAGCTATCTAAAGGTGTAGTGAGCTAGCTAGTGGTCGTGAGCTATCTAAAGGTGTAGTGAGCTAGCTAGTGGTGTCGTGAGCTATCTAAAGGTGTAGTGAGCTAGCTAGTGGTGTGTTGAGCTAGCTAGTGGTGTGGTGAGCTAGCTAGTGGTGTGGTGAGCTAGCTAGTGGTGTGTTGAGCTAGCTAGTGGTGTGGTGAGCTATCTAAAGGTGTAGTGAGCTAGCTAGTGGTGTGGTGAGCTAGCTAGTGGTGTGTTGAGCTAGCTAGTGGTGTGGTGAGCTATCTAAAGGTGTAGTGAGCTAGCTAGTGGTGTGGTGAGCGAGCTAGTGGTGTGGTGAGCTATCTAAAGGTGTAGTGAGCTAGCTAGTGGTGTCGTGAGCTATCTAAAGGTGTAGTGGGCTAGCTAGTGGTGTCGTGAGCTATCTAAAGGTGTAGTGAGCTAGCTAGTGGTGTGGTAAGCTAGCTAGTGGTGTGGTGAGCTAGCTAGTGGTGTGTTGAGCTAGCTAGTGGTGTGGTGAGCTATCTAAAGGTGTAGTGAGCTAGCTAGTGGTGTGTTGAGCTAGCTAGTGGTGTGGTGAGCTATCTAAAGGTGTAGTGAGCTAGCTAGTGGTGTGTTGAGCTAGCTAGTGGTGTGGTGAGCTATCTAAAGGTGTAGTGAGCTAGCTAGTGGTGTGGTGAGCTAGCTAGTGGTGTGGTGAGCTAGCTAGTGGTGTGGTGAGCTAACTATAGTGGCGTGTTTATACACGGTGGTACTGAATATGGGTTTAGTTGTGTTAAAGGGTTTTTGTCGTGGTAAGAGAAGAGGGATGTGAGGTTGTAATTGAAATGTATAGTTGGAAGTGGTAGATTGGACGGGTATAGGACGAGGTGATTGTCGAGTGCGGGGCGAGTTACTTGCGTCACGGGTGGATTTAGAGGCGGCAGTAAAGCCGTCGGTTGACGCACGGCCTCACCTTCAAACACTGCCGCCCCTAATCAATTTCACCATTTCTCTCTTATCATCGCTCCCTTACGTCAATTCCACCGACTAAATAAAGCCGCGGCTGTTTTACCTCCGATTTATCGACACGACGCGTTATCGTTGTGTTTATAATTAGTTAACTATACGTTACAAGGTGTCGTGGGGAGCTGCTTCTGTCAAACTTATTAGAAAACTTATATCGGTCCCATTATTACAAACGACCATTTATAAACTTACGCTCGATAAAACTTGTTTAATCTGTTTCAAAACTGAAATAGTCTGCCGATTAGTACGGCACGTAGCGTCTTCGCGTCCCATTATCGGACGATCAAATGAGTTTTGATTGGGTTTCCATTACCAGTGAGGTGACTCTTATTTTTATAAAATATATAATTTGTGAAAGCGGTTGAATTTGACGTGAGACTATCTGTGGGCTACTTAAGACAAGTTAACTGATTTCCTTCGTAAAGTGATCGGTACTTATACACACATAAGTGTTAATAAATTAAACTTGATTAGTTTTGATGCCTGGGGGGGGGGGGGGGGGGGGTTACACTTATTTTTACTCAATATTAGTTATTCTTGGAGAGTTGAAATAAATAGTGAAGCATGTGGATTACTTTCGTCAAACAATAAAAATTTCTGGTCTTTTCTGTTAGTTCCCCCCCCCCCCACTCCTATCGGACTCTTTTTCGCATATACAGGATTGCACCCTTTACTTTTTATGGGGCATTCGTATTTTCCACAACTGTCTAGTGCTAGTGCACAAATAGCAGAATAACCACGCGTTCGGTAGATCACCTCATTATTTATTGATACATATACACACAAATACTTGGGTTTTTTTCCGTTATTCGCCTCCCATATCTACCGGGCACGTTTTCGCGTATACAGAGTTGCACCCTTCGACTTGTATGACTGTCTGCCTTAGCAAACAACTGTCTAGAATGTGAAAGGTTAAAAGAGTAACGATTTATTATTATAAACTCATATTTTTTAATAAAAAATAATGACACTCAAAGTTCATTGACCTGGAGGCCAATATGATACAATGTCCGTTAGAATTTGTTCATTCAGGTTTCGAAGGTCGAACAAGGACATATTTTCTAATTGGTTGCATTAAACTAACGGTAAAAGTGAATTGAACGGTGCTGTTTACAGAATTGAAGTACAATAGTTATTTATGCACCTAGGGAGTAAAGTAAGCCATTATTCCCTGAACGAAAAAGTTGGTTCTTGAAGCGAAGCCGAAGGAACCATGCTCCCTAAATCCCGAGGAGAAGCCGAGGGAATTAGACTCTTTCATTCCAGAGGCGCAGCCGAGGGAATAACTCTAATTGGCAAGAAAATACACATTTTCGTCCCTTGCACAGTTTTTATTTATTATTTTAATAAATAACAATAACTATTAGCACTTTTAATAGCAGATATAAGAGATTCAATATTAAAGACAAATAAGAATTGGAATTAAACTCAAAAAGAAGGTTATTTAGATGCAGGTTATAAACAAGGATAATCATGGTCAAAAAAGCGCAGTGCCGCCAACCTGATTTCAACAACTTCATTACATTAGCTATTCATTTTCTACTAAGTATAAAACAATTAAGTTGCAATCTTTACTTTTTTGCCCTACTTTACTTTTTCGCCCTACTTTTACTTTTTCTCCCTACTTTTTGAGTTCAGGGATGAAAAGACCTGTTTTAGTCCCTCTAAACTAATTCAAAATCATAACATTTTCTCCCTACTGGAGATAAAAGCATTTTTTATCATTGAAGCGATCGACTTGCAATAAATATGGTATTGAATATTGAGAAAATAGTTAATCATGATGAGCTGATAGTTAAATTGGATGGTTGTGCCTACTAGACTGAGTCCATAACCCATTTACATCCTCGCCAACTCCATTTAAAATATTACAAAATATATCACTTCCCTACACAAAATCTTCTACTTGTATTTGGTTGAAATTTTACATGCCTTTTTCAATTGTATTTTAGACGATGTGTAAGATGTTTTATTAAAATTGTTACGTTAGAATGCAAGATATCGTTATCGCAAGATTACGCAGATATCGATATTGTTGTTTTCTCTATTTTAAACGTGTAGGTCCGCTTTAATTTTAGCGATCTTTAACACTTCATCGCGGTGTCGGTTTTGGTTTTACTAGAAAAATGTATTTAAAATAGTTGTTTGTCTCATTGAGATGAATTTAGAATTTTTTCCCGTCCTAAAATTCCAATTTTAAATTTGAAGTTCTCTTTACGCGAACGCTTGGGAAGATAACGCTGTCCAACAAACTCATCCTGGGTATTGGTTAAATGAACATGTGTACCAAGTTTCAACTAAATCTGACATCATTTACTCAAGTTATCGTCATCGGTGGATTTCGTGACGGTCGGTTTTGGGACGGTGGTTTTTTTCGGATTCACTGCCGGGCTGCAGACTCTGTAACGTGCCATAAGGAACTTGTGATTCCAAGAATAAAATAAAACCAGCAACAGCCAAATAAAAACAATCGACGCAATAAAGCGTTTTCAAATGTAAATTGAAATGATTTAATTTAAGTGTTGATGTTGTTTTGCAGGTGGCCATCAAGATCATAGACAAGAGTCAGCTGGACGCGGTCAACCTGGAGAAAGTCTACAGAGAGGTCGATATCATGAAACAGCTTGACCACCCTCACATCATCAAGCTATACCAGGTACCTCTCTATTTTTTTAGGTGGTTAGCGGTGGTTTGAGGGGGTTAGAGGTGGTTAGAGGTGGTTAGCGGTGGTTAGAGGTGGTTAGAGGTGGTTAGAGGTGGTTAGCGGTGGTTAGAGGTGGTTATAGGTGGTTAGCGGTGGTTTGAGGGGGTTAGAGGTGGTTAGAGGTGGTTAGAGGTGGTTAGAGGTGGTTAGCGGTGGTTTGAGGGGGTTAGAGGTGGTTAGAGGTGGTTAGAGGTGGTTAGAGGTGGTTTGAGGTGGTTAGAGGTGGTTAGAGGTGGTTAGAGGTGGTTAGAGGTTGTTAGAGGTGGTTAGAGGTGGTTAGAGGGGGTTAGAGGTGGTTAGAGATGGTTTGAGGTGGTTATAGGTGGTTAGCGGCGGTTAGAGGTGGTTGGAGGTGGTTTGAGGTGGATAGAGTTTGTTAGCGGCGGTTAGAGATGGTTTGAGGTGGTTAGAGGTGGTTAGCGGTGGTTAGAGATGGTTTGAGGTGGTTAGAGGTGGTTGGAGGTGGTTTGAGGTGGATAGAGTTTGTTAGCGGCGGTTAGAGATGGTTTGAGGTGGTTAGAGGTGGTTAGCGGTGGTTAGAGATGGTTTGAGGTGGTTAGAGGTGGTTAGAGGTGGTTAGCGGCGGTTAGAGGTGGTTGGAGGTGGTTTGAGGTGGTTAGAGTTGGTTAGCGGCGGTTAGAGATGGTTTGAGGAGGTTAGAGGTGGTTAGAGGAGGTTTGAGGTGGTTAGAGGTACCAACTTGATAAGGGGTTAGAGGACTATGCCGAGGACGCAGGGATGGGTAGTCAGGTTGTCATCCAGCCACGGCCTTGTCGGTTCACTGATGTGGCCGGCTGCATGGTAATCTATCTTTTCTTCATAATCATAATATATTGACAAGTTAAATCTTTCTGTATTGGATTGCCGTGTGTATTGTACTTCTTTCTGATTTTCACCTAGAGTAATTAATATCTCAATACTCGGTTTAATAATTTGGCACAAGTCGCTTGAGGGACTTGGCTTTGCCTAGTCTGGGCACCTCCACACTTAACGAACAACTCACATAGCAGCGCTACCAATAAGAATCCGCCTCTTAACCGACCTTGGCAACACCCGATAAGATTGGACACCAACAGATTGCCTCAGCACGGGGGTCTAGTGTCAAGTAGCTCTTCGCTAGCTCTTATAAGCAGTAAGCACTAGGTAGTAAGTGTTGTTACTATGCTGCATGGACGATAAGGTGTAAAAGGAGAACGAATAAAAATGAATTATTCAGGTTTATATTGTTATATTTTGATATTTTATAATTTTTTAAGTTAATGTGAAATGTGAAGTTATTTAAATTGTTGTCTTTGAAAATATTGTTTTATAGTAAATCTTTTAGATGAGTATTGACGCTCTCTTTTGGAGAAAGAATTTGAAATTGTGTAACTATGATACTGCACAACTCTACGCTATATAAAGACTGAGGATGACCTTAACAAGGTCGAAACGTCTTGAGAAAAAAAAAATCGTTCTTTTTTTACACTTTATCGTCCATCCATCATAGTAACAATTCAACTTAAAAAGCTGTTTACCTCCAGGCGGGAGAAGGAGTTAACTTAACTGTAAAGTTAACTTAGGGTGTTAAGTGTAAACAGCTGTTTTTAAATACAGTAGAACCTCGCTTACACGACCCTAAGTAACACGACAACCTCAATTACAAGTGAAATTTTCAAATCCCCTTGAGATTGCCATAACACATAATGTTAAATTAACCTCTATAAAGCGACTATTATCATCCAAACAACCTCAATAACACGTTTTTTTTCCAATTCACAACGTAACTCAGAACGTACCTTGGGAGTAAAAATCACTTACACCCTCGCCATAATTCATCCCCGAGGTGGAGCCGAGGGGTGAACGTTATGGTTCCTGAGGTGAAGCCTCAGGAACCAACTTCATCGCTCAGGGTGCAATCACTTACTTTAAGGCGGAGATACACATGCCTGTAGCTTGAACAAAAACATGCCAGCTACTTGCACGTGCAAGCTACTTGCACGTGGATATGTTAAATGGCATGCCTGTAGCTGGCAAGCAAGCAGAAAAAAAAACTTAATAAAAATCCTTGGTATGCCAGTTACTGGCAAATACCCTCTTTTGGCATGCACGCTACTTCCCCAATTTGACGACCTGTGTATCTTCGCCTTTACTCCCTTGTTGCGTAAATAACTATTTTAAAGTGTTTTTTTAAAAGTAGTAAGTTGTAAGTATCAAGTGTTAAGCAGTATATAGTAGTTACTAAGTGCTATGTAGTGGGGACTAAGTAATATTGCTAAGTTGTAAGTAATATGTGTGGTGTTACAGGTGATGGAGACTAAGAACATGATCTACATCGTGTCCGAGTTTGCCAGCCAAGGAGAGATATTCGGTAACTCGCTTCTCTTATTAAATCTAGTATTAGTATTAGTATTACTACCCGGGCCGCTTACTTAGCTGCATCAAGGACTTGCGTCTGACAGCACCTGTTTCTCTTTCTCGACGTACATTGTACTTTGTTTTACACAAGTCAAACTTATAAGTCTAGAAGACACGTGGTCCAAGATTTGGTTGCAGGGGTGGTTCTGAGGCAAGTCGCAACAAGCCGTCAGCTCACCACTCTCATCACAAACAAACATCTTGAGAACAGTCCTTGCAATGGTTTTGAAACGTCGGCCACTCCAAGTCTTCGCTGCAGAATAAAGTTGAATCGCTGGGGCAGCACCGACAAGTTTTATATTTCATAAGCGATAAAAAGCTAAATAGCTCACTTTGGGGTCGAACCTGATTTCCTGTTAGTAGCAGAATTTAGAGAGCTAAATAGTCTCATTCTTCACTTCGATTTTTAACTTAATATATTATATGCAAAGAGAAAAAATCCTGTCAAGTACTTGCCAGTTACTAAAAGGGTTTCTTCGCTCATAAGAATTCATATAAGTACATTATTATTATTATTTTTAACAAAAATATGTATAAAAAATTCATTTTTAAGAAACAAGGTGTTCATATATTATCCTTAACTATCTTTAGGTGTAAAATGGCCGCCATTTTGGAAACGCGATATATATTTGATATTTGTAATCTACATTTCAATACCTTTGAACGGTAAAGTCGGATTGTACGTGCCCCCACTTTGAGGTTAGATGATAAAATCCCGTATATTATATTAAAAACCTTAATTTTGTGAACCCTTTTCTGTACTCCAACATATTTTTAGACAAAGGGATATAAACTCTCCTATGATCAAATCATACATATATAATTTCTCTAAAATCAAGTAGGAAAAAGTGCGAAAAATTTCTGGGGCACGTACAATCCGATTTAGCCCCTTTGAACTGATACCCAACTTGAAAATGACAAAAAATATATAATATTGCGATGTATTCGCAATTGATCGCAGATTGCAGAATTTGGAGTGTTTAAGTCCGCAATAGTTTTTCTGTTTTTGGGCAAAACGTGTAACTTGTATACCAAATTTCAAGTCTGTAGCTTCAGTAGGTCGGGAGATATACTCCAAGATGCGACGGACGGACGAACTACCAAAAGCATGAGGGTTTCTAGGACGACCTAGAAACCCTAAAAACAATGTGATGCCGCGATTATCGATTTTGAGATTTACAGGCATCACAGCTTTGAGCTCACCTGTAACTTAATATCCGCAGTTTTGTGTTGATAATGTTTGGCCACCTTACAAAAGGTTTTCCAATAGACGTTCCAACACCATGGCTTTTTAATCAGGTGGTTATTATACGTTGGAAAAATAGGTATTTGAATCTTATTATTTAGTATTGCGAGTAGTTTACATGACAAAATCTCTTTGTCTCGACATTGTTTTAAGATAACTTTGACGTTTGGCCGCCACTATGAAGCCCATCCTTGTCTCTTTTCCCGTTGCATAAGAGAAAGATGATTTATCGTTGTATTGGTCCGTAGTTTGTCCAAGTTGTATGATTTCTTCGGGCGGCCACAGTTCTATCGTTGGTGAAGAGCAAGTCTAGATTCCAGCTGTAAATATAAAATAGCATTAAATGAACAAATGCATGAACGCGATGTGCATCAACTGTAGAAGGACGTACAATGCCTATTATCAAATAATTGATTATGTCGGTGTATAAATATGACGACGGCCTGGGAAAGGCACAAGTGCGTGTCTTTGGTTGCTAGCTCGTGATGAGTAAACAGTTGTGACTCGTGCTTAAGACGCTCACACTAAAATACATTCCATCTTCTAGTTTTGTAACAAAACTCGCTATTTACTCATCCAGATAAATTTTCTGTAACATTCCGCCAGATTCGGTATCATCAAGCAATCGGTTGCTTACTTAAATAATTTAGTTTTCACTGTTCTGTTCGGACTCTATCGGAATCTGTCAAATTCTAATTGACCATGTAAGGTCATTAGTCAATTCTGATGGAGTGACGATCTGACTGACGTATTTCCTAATATTTTAAATCCGAGGTTCAATGACGGGAAGTAGAGGGGAGACTGTCACTCTGAATGTTGACATAGTGGTAGTGGCGACCAGTCTTGTATTCAGTCTTACTGGTAAAAAGTTATTTCCTCTTTTTACTACGTTTTTATTAGCTTGCTTTCTTGTTTGTTTGTCCGGTACAAATCTGGCAATCGATTTCTAACTAACTTTCCGAATAGCTAGACATTTGAAACTTTTAGCGTAGCTCAGCACACGATGACAATGCATTATTTTAATACTTTTAGCCATCTTTCAGCAGAATTTAATTGGTTTTCAGCAAATTTTGCTGTACGGAAAGTTAAGTTCAGAAAAAATCCGCAAGTTATTTTATTTGTTTTGGCATGTCCCATTTTTACGCAATCTTCATTTTGACGGGTCTCAAATTTGTTATAGATAAACATTGAATGACAGCAAAACAGGAAATATCGATTATATTATTTATCGATTATATTATTTATATTATTTCAAATATATCGATGGCACGATTTAGATTTGGTGTTGGGGAGATCCGTTGTACAAAGATTTGTCCTTTTTACTACGTTTTTATTAGCTTGGTTTCTTGTTTGTTTGTTTGTTTGTTTGTTTGTCCGGTACAAATCTGGCAATCGATTTCTAACTAACTTCTCGAATAGCTAGACATTTGAAACTTTTAGCATAGCTCAGAACACGATGACAATGCATTATTTTAATACTTTTAGCCATCTTTCAGCAAAATTTAATTGGTTTTCAGCAAATTTTGCTGTACGCAAAGTTAGTTCGGAAAAAATCCGCAAGTTATTTTATTTGTTTTGCCATATCCCATATTTACGCAATCTTCATTTTGACGGGTCTCAAATTTGTGATAGGTAAACATTGAATGACAGCAAAACAGGAAATATCGATTATATTATTTATATTACTTCAAATATATCGATGGCACGGTTTAGATTTGGTGTTGGGGAGATCCGTTGTACAAAGTTTGTCCTTTTATAGGTTTAAGATCAGCTCTCTGGATGGTTGTCATTTATGTGAAGTAAATAAATTAGGAACTATTTTTTTTTCACTAACATTATCTATTATATAACAATAACAATTATATTATCAACATTACATACGATTCAACCGAAAATTTAAAAACGTAGTATATAAAAAGTTCTTTTTATCTTGAAATTATATAGGTTTAAGATCAGCTCTCTAAATAGTTGTCATTTATGTGAAATAAATAAATTCAGAACTATTTTTTTTTTTTTCACTAACATTATACATTATATAACAATAACAATTATATTATCAACATTACATACGATTCAACAGAAAATTTAAAAACGTAGTATATAAAAAGTTCTTTTTATCTTGAAATTATTACAAGCTTTTATTTAACTTGCAATGTATATGTATGTATGTTTGAGTCAAATCTTGCATCTGAATTTTATAGCAGTTATCCTCAACCGATTGAATTGCAATTTTACATACACGTTTAGTTTGGATGACAATGCATGAAAACTGCCAAAGAGTAGGTTACAAATATATCACTTTTTATGACTATTGCGCTTTTTACCATCACAATTGCGTTTTTCCGCTAAAATTTTACCCAAATCAATGTCCCCTCCCCCCAACCACCCTATAACGGGTAGCCCTAAAATGTTAAAATATGTAATGAAATACCTTATGGTAGGGCGATAAAAATTGCCACGAAAAAATTAATTTTATTTTTTATTATTACAGATACATTATTAAACTTTGTGACCCCCGGGTAATCGAACCTTGGACCTCTACTCTACTCCTCATTACTCTACACTATTTTTACTACGTTTTTATTAGCTTGCTTTCTTGTTTGTTTGTTTGTCCAGTACAAATCTTGCAATCGATTTTTAACTAACTTCCCGAGTAGCTAGACATTTGAAACTTCTAGAATAGCTCAGAACACGATGACAATGCAATATTTTAATACTTTTAGCCATCTTTCAGCAGGATTTAATTCGTTTTCAGCTAATTTTGCTCTATGGAAAGTTAGTTCGGAAAAAATCCGCAAGTTATTTTATTTGTTTTGACATGTCCCATATTTACAATCTTCATTTTGACGAGTTTAAAATTTGTGATTTTTTATTAAGAGATTAACATTGAATGACAGCTAAAAAGAAAAAGTAAACAAAGAAATAAATTAATTGACGTGTGACAACCAGGTTTGTTTACACTTGTGTCCTAGGTATCGGTTTAATTTTTCTGCATGTGTACTTCTTTACTTGTATATACACATTTTTCTTTTTCTTCTCTTACTGTCCCTACACGGGGGCATATCAATGGCACGGTTTAGATTCGGTGTTGGCAAGATTCGTTGTACAAAGATTTGTCCTTTTATAGGTTTAAGATCAGCTCTGTAGATAACCTTCCTTTACCTTTGATAACCGTCCTTTTATAGGTTGTCATTTATTTAAAGTAAATAAATTCGGAACTATTTTTTTTCACTAACATTATATTATTATAACAATGACAATTATATTATCAACATTGCATATGATTAAACAGAAAATTTAAAAACGTAGTATATAAAAAGTTCTTTTTATCTTGTAATTATTTTGTTTCTTTTGGGCCATCCATTTAATTTTGTTTAATTTTTTTATTTTACTTTCATATAGGGCGGGATGGGAAAATACTGAAATGTTATTTCAGCATATAATAGCGTATATCCCTAATAATCAACGAAACCCTAAAAAAGTACTTGCGGATGCAAACACTTCCCTGTGATTCTTTTATTTTTCTACTCTTCAAAACCTTTAAAACGGTGTATACCAAGTCATGTTGACTAAACTTCTATTTTATTCGTCCTCCATCTTAAAAATATTTATTGTGAAACTTTCTAAAAACTCTACAGTTGTCATCAATGTTGAGATGGACCTGTGAGCCGATTTCGTCCAATTTTTACGGAAGTTATTGTTTGAAAAATAAACTTTTAACATGTTAAGTCTGTGAAACGAAGAGCTGACTTAATACTGCTCGTGGAATGATGTCTACAGGGTGAGATGAAGCGTGACTCGGACATCCTCTGTAAGTCAAGTGTGACTTGACTGTGACTGGGTGGGCCTCTACCCGGCGCCATTATCTCGTCGTCTCTTACACAATACAAATAAAATAGAATTAAAACAAGCGTCTTATTATTGTCTTGTCCAAGTCTGGCGTCTCGACTCCAGCTCTGTCAACGTGTCTTGTCCCAGACACCTTTCTCCTACATCAGAGATAATCATCTACGTACTTGTAACTGTAGGTTATGTCATCTACTTACCTGTACCAGTAGATGATGACATCTACATACTTGTACCTGGAGATGATATCATCTATATATTTGTACCAGTAGATGATGACATCTATCTACATACTTGTAACTGTAGGTTATGTCATCTACTTACCTGTACGAGTAGTTGATGACATTCATGGGCGCCCATTCCTATAGGCAAGGGGTGGCCGTGCCCCCCCCCCCCCCCCCCCCCCCCCTGGGAAAATATAAATTAGCCCTGGCCGTGAAAAAATATACAGGGTGGCACAAAAGTATGGAAACCCTAGAATAACTCGTCAGAAATGCATTTTTTCGAAAAAAGTTTCATGATTTTTCCCTAGCTATTCAATGGTGACCTTGGATTTGACCTTAACCTTGCCCTTCAAGGTAATTAAAAGGTCAACTTTGTTATTTTAAATGGGAACCGCATTTTTTATTGCGGATTTGAAAAGAGCAGGAAATTTTACGTAAAATATGACCCTGATTATGTCTTTTATTATGACCCTCAAGGTCATTCCAAGGTCAAAATTGTTTTCACAATAAGAACTTCTACTTTTTATTGCGGATTGCGAAGTAGCTAAATTTTGCCTTCAACCACGTCCTACAACCACGGTCGACCATAGCCAACACCACCTCCTTGACTATGACCTGTAAGGCCATTTTAACCCCCATCGACCGTGGTTGTAGAAAGTGGTTGAAGGCAAAATTTAGCTACTTCGCAATCCGCAATAAAAAGTAGAAGTTCTTATTGGGAAAACAATTTTGACCTTGAAGGTCATTGTCAAAGACATGGTCAGGGTCATATTTTACGTAAAATTTCCTGCTCTTTTCAAATCCGCAATAAAAAATGGGGGTCCCCATTTAAAATAACAAAGTTGACCTTGAAATTACCTTGAAGGGTAAGGTTAAGGTCAAATCCAAGGTCACCATTGAATAACTAGGGAAAAATCATGAAACTTTTTTCGAAAAAAATGCATTTCTGACGAGTTATTTTAGGGTTTCCACACTTTTGTGCCACCAGTATATTACCGTGGTCATGTCAGGTGTTTTGCTTACAAGAAAAAGATTTACGTATTGGTATAACGTACATTAAATATGACTTTATGCCAGGATATTCATTTCTTACTATTTAGACGTGAACTTTTTTCTGCCTTTTCAGATTTAATTTTATTGAGTTATGCATAATAAAAATGATTTTTAGACTTGTCATTGACATTTCTGTCAATACTTTTTAAATTCATTTACAAAAAAAAAACAATACTTAAATACCTGCCTTATGTGAAAAATTAAATTTAAACTAAACTAAAAGGAAAGTGCTGCCTCGGTGGCCTCTTCGGTACTCTTTTACCACCCATATGTGTTTATTGATATCTAATTTATTAATATATCCATGTGAATTATTTTATTTTTTTTTTAATTAATCGGAGTAATGGTTTCTTTGTCTTACTAGATAGTTACACTAACGGATATTGTCGTTTTTATCTACACAAGTTTGGTATTCCTTCGTCCTAAAGGAATCTATGAACTATCGCCAGTAAGGATTCTCGATTATTTTGCATTGTCCCTTTGTCTTATTTGGTTGTCAGGCTGATAAATATTGTAACGTAAACATTATAGTAGTGTGATAGTCCTTTGTCCCAAAATAAATTGGAATCAATTTCCCTTTGTCTTATTTTATCTCTATGCAAACAGATATTGACAATTCTATTACAGTATTGTGATAGTCCTTTGACCCAAAATATTTTGGACTAAATGTCCCTTTGTCTTATTTAATTGTAAGGCTAAGAAAGATTGTAACTTCCTATTGAAGTAGTGTGATAGTCCTTTGTCCCAAAATAAATTGGAATGGATGTCCCTTTGTCTTATTTGATTTTTATGGTAACAGATATTGTCAGTTTCAATTTCAGTAGAGTGATATTCCTTTGTCCCAAGTCCCTTTGTCTTATTTTATCTTTGTGGTAACAGATATTGTCAGGTTCTATTACAGTAGAGTGAAATTCCTTTGTCCCAAAATATATTGGAATAGATGTCCTTTTGTCTTATTTGATTGTTAAGCTAACAGCATATGTTCCCAGTACAATATATCTAAATTTTAAATCTTTCTTTATTGCCCCAATTTCTGATTTATAATTATATGTACCTATGTAAATATATAAAAGATATATTATACTTTTACTTACCTTGGAACCATTGGCACATCTCCCGCTTCATCATTCATTACCTGTGTATTATGATATACCCAACTAAACACCCCCCCCCCCTACCCCACCCCTTATACGCCTTATTTACTTGGGTACATACCTACTGGTAGGTACCCAAGTAAACTGCTGCCTCTATGGCGCCTTATTTACTTGGGTACATACCTACTGGTATGTACCTAAGTAAACTCCTGCCTCTATTACGCCTTATTTATTTAGGTACGTCTTCTTTTATTTTCTTTTCTTCCCCCTTCTCAACCTCACACAAAAGTCCCAGTGCTTTTCAACATCCCCTATTAACTTTTCTCGAATTTCTTGGTCTTTAGGGATGAAGTTATGAAAAAACTTTGCTATTTTTCATAACATTTTTTTATTGGCAAATTTTGGCCCACACCTGGGCATCTTCAGGCCTTTATCAATGTAACACGGAGTCTTCAAGAGTTAGAAATGAGTAACTAGAGAAATGAGTTGATCAACTCAGTCACGCGGGCAATAATATCTTACATTATTCCCTAGGTGCATAAATAACTATTATCTCCAGTAGGGAGAAAAAGTTATGATTTTGGATTAGTTTAGAGGGACTAAAGTAAATATTTTCTTCCCTGATCTCAAATAGTTGGGAGAAAAAGTAAACCAAGGAGAAAAAGAAGGATTGCCAGCTTAATTATTCTATAAATAGTAGAGAACGAATGGCTAATGTAGTGAAGTTGTTGAAATCAGGTTGGTGGCACTGCTTTTTCGACCTTATTTGTAATTTGCGCTGGTAAAACTCGGCAATAGTGTACCCCTTCTGTATAATCGATATATCGCTTTGCGGTGCTCGGCTCATTTTCTGAAGAAAAACAACCCTGCTGCATATAGACCAGGTAGATGTCCAAATCCAAGTACAAAATTCTCTAAATTATCACTTAAACTTTAGCCAAAAAAAAATACGTAAAATGTCCCTTCCTAAGAAAACTAAGGGAAGATTATGGTTAGTTTAGGTTAAGATTAAGGGGTACAATAGCATAGCCGAGTTTAGCCTTTGCGCTTATCACTGTTTAAACCTGCATCTAAATAACCTTCTATTTGAGTTTGACTGCAATTCTTATTTGTTTTTAATATTGAATATCTTATGTCTGATATTAAAAGTGCTAACAATTGTTATTTATTAAAGTAATAAATAAAAACTGTGCAATAGATACCTCATTTTCATAGTTTTAATGTTCATTTTGAACATCCCAGCAACAATGTGAAGTCGAATAGAACTAGTCGCGTCGACAGGTTGTGTTGGTCGCTTGGTCATTCCAACTAGTCGCGTCGACAGGTTGTGTTAGTCGCTTGATCATCCCAACATAGTCGCGTCGACAGGTTGTGTGTTGGTCGCTTGGTCATTCCAACTAGTCGCGTCGACAGGTTGTGTTGGTCGCTTGGTCATCCCAACTAGTCGCGTCGACTGGTTGTGTTGGTCGCTTGGTAATCCCAACTAGTCGCGTCGACAGGTTGTGTTGGTCGCTTGGTAATCCCAACTAGTCGCGTCGACAGGTTGTGTTGGTCGCTTGGTCATTCCAACTAGTCGCGTCGACAGGTTGTGTTGGTCGCTTGGTAATCCCAACTAGTCGCGTCGACAGGTTGTGTTGGTCGCTTGGTCATCCCAACTAGTCGCGTCGACAGGTTGTGTTGGTCGCTTGGTCATTCCAACTAGTCGCGTCGACAGGTTGTGTTGGTCGCTTGGTCATTCCAACTAGTCGCGTCGACAGGTTGTGTTAGTCGCTTGATCATCCCAACTAGTCGCGTCGACAGGTTGTGTTGGTCGCTTGGTCATTCCAACTAGTCGCGTCGACAGGTTGTGTTGGTCGCTTGGTAATCCCAACTAGTCGCGTCGACAGGTTGTGTTGGTCGCTTGGTCATTCCAACTAGTCGCGTCGACAGGTTGTGTTGGTCGCTTGATCATCCCAACTAGTCGCGTCGACAGGTTGTGTTGGTCGCTTGGTCATTCCAACTAGTCGCGTCGACAGGTTGTGTTAGTAGCTTGATCATCCCAACTAGTCGCGTCGACAGGTTGTGTTAGTCGCTTGATCATCCCAACTAGTCGCGTCGACAGGTTGTGTTAGTCGCTTGATCATCCCAACTAGTCGCGTCGACAGGTTGTGTTAGACGCTTGATCATCCCAACTAGTCGCGTTGACAGGTTGTGTTGGTAGCTTGGTCATCCCAACTAGTCGCGTTGACAGGTTGTGTTAGTCGCTTGATCATCCCAGCTCCATATTATTCATAAACTATTTTTACTCGAAAGACTTTATAACTTGTAAATGGGTTCTCGGGTTGTAGCGTTATCTGAATAACGAGTGACTGTTTGTTGTTTTGTGTTAGATTACATCGCGAGGCAGGGCAGGATGACTGAGGGAGCGGCTCGCAGGAAGTTCTGGCAGATTCTCTCGGCCGTCGAGTACTGCCACAACAGAAACATCGTCCACAGAGATCTCAAGGTAACTTTCACATTATCCCTCACATTACAAAGTAAACACCCCGTCCATCCCACACTTCAAACATCCCTATCATCTCAAACTCTCGGTACATTACACTAATATTACAACAGAGTTTTGCTTTCAAGCTGACCGAAGCGCAAGCATTCACACCGTTCTCAATCAAGACATTTTGAAGTGAAACTTCTTTGGCGGTGGTAGAGCGAATTTTTTCATATAGTGAAATCGTGTAACGAAGTTTGCGATTCGAGACTCGTCCAAGTGTAACATTTTTACAGTTTAACTTTATTATATCTATTTAAAGATCAGCAAATCAAAACAAACATTTATTTTTATTGGAATAAATGTGGTTGCCTTAGCGTAGCGATATATATATTTTTTTTTGACATTTTTATGTTTAGGCTATGGAACATAAGTCAAAAACGTTACGTTACTTTTAGCTTAAAAACTCAGAAAAGTATAACAGGGAGTTAAAAAGCTATAGGAGGTGTGTAATCCAGTCTCCCAGCTGTTGGGCCTCCCTCCACCGCACGTCATAGGGCCGAAGATAGTCGAAAAGATTTATACGTGTGACAGGGAGTTAAGAAAGTACAGGAGGTTGCTGTCCACTCTCAGCCCTCTCGGCATACCTTGTATGAAGGCATATTAACAATTCGTAGAAGGCGGGCCGGCGCCTTTGAATTCAGTCGTTTGTAATCAAGCCGCGGCAGTGCCGGTGTGGATATAAGAATAAAAATTATCTTCCATCTACTTTTAATATTTTCAATTAAATTTCCCAGAACCATTTCTTAATACTGAAATAGTAAATTCGTCAAAAAATGAAAGAGAGCATTGCATTCTAAAACTTAAGTTTCACTTCTAATGCGTGAGAGCCTCACACATATATTTTAATAATGTAGATAGAAATATTATGGGGTTTAAGCTTTAGAGACGAGAAGTGGTGGAAATGCTGAGTTTAGAAACAGACAACAGAGCGTGTGGTGAGAGAATAGTGAACTAATTTGACAGTTTCTGTTTCTACTTTGTAGGGTATAAAATGTAAACACTAGGAATTAGCTGAATCAATTCCTATTGCTTCTATGCTTTTTAGTCTCGTGTTTATTTAATTATTAAAAGTTGTCATATGGATGCATTGGGTGGAATTTATTGTATAAGTTTGTTTCTATGTTGCTTAAATTTTCATATTACGGTTTATCAAATTTACTCGTAGGTGGATAATCACTCGCCCAACTACAAAACTCGACCGAACTTGTGTCGAATTTAATTTATTTATTATTTTCTAGTTTGTAGAGAGCGAGCAAAGCATCTAGCCGTGTGCTCTAGGGTCCTTGTTGTGCTTGTCTAGCTCTATATCCTGTCATACAGAGATTACACAGTTACAGCTGGTCATAGTGTAGCAGTTTAAACCCAGTTTATTTTACATGTGTGCGATTTCAAAAATCCCAGATATAGAAATCCGTTTTAGACATTAGGCAACATTTTCGGTTTCGTGTTTTCCGCAGGTCATAATTAGCCCATTGTTGGCCCCACTCTCTTTAAAAGCTTTTATTTAACTTGCAATGTATGTATCTATGTTCGGGTCAAATCTTGTAACCGAATTTTAAAGCAGTTATCCTCAACCGATTGAATTTGAAATTTTTCATACACGTTTAGTTTGGATGACAATGCATGTTTAGCTAAGTGACGTCATTCTAAATTCAATATGGCGGGCAGCCCAAGATGGCGCACTAGTTATTTTTTAAGCACGTCCATGATATGGGTATCAAATGAAAGGGTTTGCTGAGAAGAATACGAATAAAAGCTTGTTTTTAAAACTATTTTTATATAATCATTTTATTTATTACACATTTTATTTAACTTGCTATGTTTGTATGTATGTATGTTCGGGTCAAATCTTGTAATTGAATTTTAAAGCAGTTATCCTTAACCGATTGAAATGAAATTTTTCATAGACGTTTAGGTTGGCTATTTACGCCACTGGGCCTGGGTCAAGTTAGAACATTACTAGGGGTCAGGTAACAGGTATATAGTAGTAGTAGTAGTCTAGTACTTTCTACTAGGACGGGTAGAACGAACCACTTGTTCAAACCTTGCAATTAGGCCATCACTTAGGCCCTTTTTACGCCCCGCGGTAGAGAGTTCCAGCCACTTCACACATCATACCTCTATACATAGTTCCGCCAAAGCGAGTATGATGTGATCAATAGTGAGCCATATAAATCAGAGTGTCACGGCGAGGAATCGAACCCCTTCTCGTTCCACTCGAGATTCAGTGATGGCCGAGCAGACGTGGTTTAACCCACACGGCTACGCTAGCTCCCTAACAGTTATGTAAGTAAAAACTTGAATTGCTAACAGTAAGAGGTATAAACATTGTTCTAGGTACTTAAAATATACATCTAGGAAAACAACAATACATTGTTATATTGGTTTACTCAGACTACAAACTGTTTGATCCTTATAGATGTGTGATGTGTGTTTTATTTTTATTTCTACAGTTAAAATTCCACGTTATTATCATATCTATAAAACAAAATCTCTGTCAAAACCACTAATCAATATTCTAATATGTAGGGTTGAGTCAAATATTGCACCCTTACTTCTTGTGCAACTCAAAGAAAATAAAGGCTGGGTGGAATGGAAACGCTGGAACGCTGGAAGCGATCCAGCGTTGACCGCAGTGGTCTGCGGCAACGTCACATAGGAAACATACCCTGTGATTTGTCCAACCCGTTTGATCATTCGTTGCGGTCAGGCCAGTCATGCGAGAAATCTGTAATTTGCAGCTGCTACAACTGGACTCCTTGCTGCTGCGATAGATGGCTTCTTGACTCTGGCCAACCCTTAAGCCTTGTTCGCACTTGGCAAGTAATTTAGTCGAGTGGCGAGTAATTTAGTAACCGAGCTAGTAATCTCACCAAAAATCGTTCGCAGTTGGCGAGTAATTTAGTCGAGTGGCGAGTAGATTAGAAACTGAGCTAGTAGCAACTCGCCAAAAATCGTTCGCTCTTGCACTTTACTAAGCTGTCTAGTACATTAGTAGCTAGTAGCTAGTGTATTTGCAACATGGACAGGCAACGCAACAAATTAAATAAGCTAATAATGCTTATTGCAATGTCTATTTTAGAAGAAGTTGAAATTAATATATCAAAAGTAAAAAAAGTATGGATACGAAAATGGATTCAGAGAAGGGATGAATTAGGATGCACTACTTCTCTTCTCAGAGAATTGGCATTAGAAGACCCTAAACAATACTTCGGAACTTTGAGAATGACTGAAAATTGTTTAAATTTTCTGTTAATGAAAGTGCAGTAACAAATTCAACGTAAGGATACCTATTTTAGAAGTGCAATTCCTGCAAAAACAAAATTGCAGGCAGTTCTCTACTTTCTTGCAACTGGATGTAGTTTAAGAACGCTTACACATATATTTCGACTTGGAAAATCCACTATTTCAGAATTCCTTATAGAAGTTTGTGAAGCTATCTATCAAGCATTAAAGGAATTTATCAAGGTAAGATAAAATTTTTTTATAGTAAAATGAGATTTATTTATCAATAAATAAAAAAATGTACTTCAATATACTTCATTATAAACATCAGCGTTATTCATTGCAGCAATAAGTAAACAATTTTATTGATAAAAAGAAATATAATTTTTTTTTTTTTTATAGAAGAATGAGATCTATTTAATAATTAAAAAAAAGGTACTTCATTATTAACATAAGGAGATTGCTTGATTTGTTTATTTTTATAAAGCGGGGATTTAAAGTCCCACAGGCACTCGTGTTGCAAGTAGTTCGTAACAAACTTCAACCTTGTCTCTTCATTCCATCGTGACATATTTGTTGTACTGCAGATATCAACTTATGAAATAAACTAATTTTACAAGTTCGCACTTCCTTAGTGGATAGTATGCGGGGTGGGTAGAGGCTCTACTCGCCCGAAAAAATAGAGTAAAATGAATTGGGTATTTAGTCAAGTAGTTTAGTAAGTGACTAAATAACTTTACTAAAATCTTGCCGTTCGGATACGTTTATTTACTAATCTACTCGCCACTCGACTAAATTACTCGCCAACTGCGAACAAGGCTTTAGAGGTGGCAGACAGTGTAGCTGAGGAAAGCCAAGTTAGTAGTGTCGTCCTCCAGGCCGACACGTACGACTCCACACGACACACCACCATCTCTCACCGGCTTTCTCTCCTTGGCGCGATGACGCCGGGCCTGACTGCTAATAGTAAAGTACTTAGTATTGATATCGAGCGACCAATGCCGTAATAACCTTTCTCCCATGAATACCAAGTATGACTTTTCGCTTTTAACTCTATAGCTGGGCTGCAGCTGTAAATTTATCTTTAAGTTTTTTTTGTGTAGCCGATGGTGAATGTTGTTATTCTCACCGCCCATCTGCTCGTTTGCCTTCATAAATGTTCTTAAGGAATTATGCAATTCTCGGCCGAGTTCGAAAAAAACTACCGTGAGCACGGCCACTAAATTTACTCGTGAAAATACTTGTAAATTTCTCGTGGTGGATGATGGGTACTTTTGTACTTTGTTACCCACCCTAAGGGGGTAAAGTATTTTCTTTTTTCCCACACTAAGGGGGGTAACAAGGTAGAACTCCATACGCGTCCCATTCCCATGCGGGTATTGTTTGGTTTTAGTTTTTTACCCAGCTATATTGATATGCATGACATGTTGAAAAGTAGGGTTGGTAACAAAGTATATAACTATTAGGGCAAAGGGATATTTAGTGCAATGTAGTTTGGGGCAAAGCAATATCTGACTTGTCATGTTTCAGTTTCCATGTGTCCTCATTACAAGTCACAAAACCACCAAAATCATCTTAATGTTACTATAACAAATCATAGCATAATACTCAAAAAATGTTATATACGTTAGTAATCTACTCTTCAGTAGCTTTCATTTCATACCACCTCTGGCAAATTAAAAAATAAATCTTAGAAAACTTTATTTTTAATAATAAATATTTACTTTTTACTCTGGAATATTTGCTTTTCTTTGCTGCTCGGATTATTCAACCTTTTACTTTCTCATATAAAGAGAAAGTATTGTGATGGCGCGAAAATTCGATTTTGAGATTTTGATGGATTTACACATTTTGAGGTCCCCTGAGTCCAAAAAAGTGGTTTATAAAAAATGTCTGTCTGTCGTCTGTCGTCTGTGCAGACGCCTGGAGCCTAAACTATTGGGCCGATTTTGACGAAAGTTGGCATACATGTTCAGAAAAATCATACCCCGAGGCGAAATCGAGAAATGAATTTTAGCTCCAAATTCAGGGGCGCTACCCCCCAAAAACTCTGAAAAAACATGAAAAAAAAAATATTTCTCGAAAACGGTTCCGACGATTTTGATTAAAAAATTCTAAAATGTAGTCCATTTAAATACGAATCCAACGATATAAGCCGTTTTCCCGGGAAAAATCTAGTTCCTGAGAAAAAAAGCTTAAAACGCGGACCGAGAGAGCCCGGATTCGATTCCCCGCCCGGGAGAAGTTATTTTTATGCTAAATTTTAATGAAATGCTCAATAATAATTAAATTTACATACGAAATCTAATAAATGTAAAACACTGGGATAAATAATTATGAACTCGTATATGAGAAAGTTTGTCTGAGTTGTCTCGGACCGATTTTTTTGTGTTGCGACCATGCTCCGGTCCCGTAGGTGACTGATATGGGGGGGTTCTACATTAACCGTACTCTATACTAGGCGGCGGCCGTTTTTCGGGGGCTGACGAGCGAAGCAAGTTTGGGGCAGAGCCCCCTAGTTTAAAAATAAACATTTTGGCTTACCGCGCATTTGCACACACAAAATTTGCATTTTATATAATTACGTGTGAGCATGAATTATTTTATAATTTTAGGACTAGCCGTTATGGTGGTTGGGGAGGGGGGGGGGACATATTTTTGAGTGAACTTTGAACTTTGAACTTTGAAGTGATAAAAAGCGCAAACTCATAAAAAGTTGTAAAGTTGTACATGTTTGTAATCTACTCTTTTCATTTGATACCCCTCACGAAAATTAAAAAATAAAAAAATTGAGCTTAGCACAATTTTGCGCATGCGCATATTGAATATTTTCCTATGTGTAGGTCAGTATTTTATAAATTTTAACTCGCTAGCGTGGATGGGTCGGGGGAGAAAAGAGTGCCCGGACAATTCACGTAAATGCTGAACACAAATTTATATCTAGAACATTTGGAACTTAGAAAGAAGAAACATCAATGAATTTGTTTTTGGCCTTGTATAATATATTGATGACAATGCTTGTTACCTCGGTAGCAAAATGTATTAAGTTGATTTATGTTAGACCGTGCCGTGCACGGGACGGACACGGAAGGTGGTTTTGCCGGACGTACCACGTTCACCGTCCAAAGCTGAACAAGAGCACGAGTGAGACACGTTAACTGTCCGGGTCTGTCGAGCTTCACAGCTGTTTCTATTCCACCCAGAAGAAATTCTACAAGTTTTTTTTTTCGTTACTTTAAAAAATGGGTGATGGAGTGAGTCAGGGAAAATCAAGCTCTCAACGAGATAAAGTCGATTTTTTATTTTTAAAACATTTCAAGAGCTTTAATACAAGGTGATACTTACAACTACCGAGATGTACAAAACCCGCCCAATATACTCTACTGTTATTATTAGGGTTTCGTAGGTCCTTCTCGAAACCCTCTGATGTGTCTGTCTGTCCGTCTTACTTTGCTTCATATCTTTACAACCCTTCACCATAGAGATTTGAAATGTTAAATACTGGCGTAACTTTTTAACCCACACATAGGAAAAATATAGTGAAGATAAAAATTGAATATGCGCATGCGCAATTCGCAAAAATGTGGTAAACTCAGATATATATATGTTTTTAATATTCGAGTAGGGTATCAAATGAAACCTGCTGAGTCGGTTACAAATATATACACTTTTTTTTAAAATATTGCATTTCTTATTGGTTCATGCAAAAACCTTATTGAAGGGCGATGAAAATCTTTCGACAAAATTTAATTTACGTTGTTGTCATTACCGATAAATATGCCCGGGGGGATCGAACCAGGTACCCTCAATTTTCTTAATATGTTTATATTATTTTATTTTCACTTTGAGCAGGATGGAGAAATAGAAAAATGTTATTTTATAATATAATAACTAATAACGTAAACAAATTGTATTATTTAACAGTTGTTATTTTAAAATATCGCTAAAAAATTGAGATAAACCGCTATTAATAAAAAAAAGTGGCAACATTGATTTCGATTTGCCATTGTTTTGTTTTCTTGAGGACTCAAACTTTTTTTTTTTCACTACTTTAATTTCTTTGTCTTTGATATATTAAAAAGAGAATATAATAATTAGTGTAATTTTTCTGCCAATAGTAGATAAAATGTTGCATGTAACTATGCAGCAAAGGAAACATTCCTGACTCCTTTAATGATTACCTGCTTCGGTTACACCTTAGCAGGTAATTAACATTTTCCTGACTCGGCGTCGCCTCGTCAGTAAAATAGTAAATTCCCTGCCTCGGCATTGCCTCTGCAGTAAATTTGTTTAGCCTATCCTTCCCTTCGGCTCGGAACTAAAACTTAAAACTTGCCAGCAAAATTCCATTTTGCTGCCTAGTTACATAAATAACTATTCCCGTTTCCCCTTATGAAAGACAACTTATGGCACCTATCCGTGGACGTTGCCCGGTATAGCATAAACACTACCCGGACAGCTCACGTCCGATTCTAACATACAGACATCTTTAATCTGAGTTGTCTTAAATAAGAGATTATATTGATAATTTATTGAGTACTCGAACTTACAGAGGAGTTCGGATTCCAGTGTAGGCTTTAAGGAAACTATTAATTTATTGTTGTCAGTTTTATTCGTTCAAATTTACTTTAGATGAGATAGATGGTGTTGATTCTTACCACCATGATGATGGTGTTGATTCTTACCACCATGATGATGGGTTTGATTCTTAACTCTATGATGATGGTGTTGATTCTTACCACCATGATGATGGGTTTGATTCTTACCACCATGATGATGGGTTTGATTCTTACCACCATGATGATGGTGTTGATTCTTACCACCATGATGATGGTGTTGATTCTTACCACCATGATGATGGGTTTGATTCTTAACTCTATGATGATGGGATGCATGGCAGTAGGAATAAGTTTGCACTGGATAAAAAAAACCTTGGGCTTTTCATTTTTGAATCCCTTTTTTTTTTGTTATGAAAATGCGGTGTTGTGGTAGAATTGGAATATAGAGGTAATTACAGGCATGGAAATGATGTTGGTGAAACTGTTTTTTGGTGAAGGGTATTTATTTGTAGGGGTGAGTAGAAGAGTTGGGTTGCCGGCCTGGAGGACGGTGATGCAGGGTTTTGTGTTGGAGGTCTCTATACTTTCTCCTCTGTAGCGAGCAAAGTATACAGGGGCTGTGTGTGTGTGTGTGTGCTTCCAGTCTCACCTTAACAACTATTGATTGTGTGAGTGGGGGCGGCATGACGTCACGGGCCCGTGTAGTGACGTCATCCCGCCCCCGCTCTACCCACGCTCCAAACACCCGACAATGAATAGTTGGATCCGGGCTACTTTCCACCCCCACCGCCGACCTTAGATTAAAATTCAAATTCGGGAATGCTCTCTCTCTCGGGGCCGCCTACGTCTTGCAGAATGAACACCCCCCCCCCCCCCACAAAAAACTGCACACACTCACACAGAGTAAAACTAAGAGTGAATTCGATTAGAGAATTAGAACCACCTCCTGTATGTTTATACATCACGGCTTTTACTGTTACCTCTTTTATACTATTTTTGTTTTCATTTTTATTTCCCTCAAGAAAAAACCCGAGTAACTGAGTAGGACACATTTTTCGACTTAAGGGTTTGGAGCCCTAATTATTTGACTATTTTTAGGCTGGTGGCAGTGCGGCTGTGCGTACTTCGTTTTGTTCTGTCGCACAAACAGGGTAAATTGAAGCATTCCCTCAAGTGACCTTCTATTACACACCCAGGCTGACAACATTCCTTAAAATCTCTTGAAGCAAATGTCGGTATTTCGAAAGTTTGTCATCTAGACTCTGCCAATAACAGTTGCCTAGCAGACGAGTAGTTGTTTTTTTTCGCTGCATACAGCCGATATGTAGTATTCACAGCCCGCAGTAGCAGCTGCAGGCATCTGTGGTGTTGACTGCAGTACAAATCCAGTAAAATGATCACAAGAGCGCTAATATTGTCCTGAAATAAACAACTTGCACTGTCTTCCTTGCAAACGTCCTAGGTCATTAACTGCAGGTCAAGGGAAGTTAGAGCCCAGCCTTGACAGCTGATCTCAACTCCGAGATGTTGGTCGAGAGCATGGGTACCCAAGGTGCACAACACTTTGTCTTGTAGAAATGCAAGAGAAATCTCTTGCAGTCAGACGCTGGTACAACTAGAAATGCACCTAATTAGCCCAACAGGTATAAATCTGAACAGGTAAAAAGCGAGGATGTTTGTCAGACCAATTTGTATTAATATGTTGTTGTAGTTAACGCGAGGATTTAGATGAGTAAATCAACAAAAAAAATAAATAAATCTCTATCTCCGATAGCTCATCTGGTGAAATGAATTGCTGCTGGGACAATGGCACGTTTATTTCCTCAAAACTATTTCAATGACTTCACTTGTTGATCTGAGATTAAGATTCTGGTTGCCTTTCATGTGAGCAGTCACGTTAAGCTTTTATCCTGTATTTATTTTACATTTGTCCTAACAACAATTACGCCCCGTGCGGCGTTGCCAAGTGTTATACTGATGTGTTAATGAGAGTCGACGCAAACCAAGTCGGTTGTTTGTACCGTGTTACTGATAGATTTCCATTGGTTTATTGATAAAAAATGTGAATTTTTTGGAAAATATTTATGAACTGGGACGACGAGCTGATGTTTACTTGTTCGGTTTCAGGCGGAGAACCTGCTGCTGGACTGCAACATGAACATCAAGATAGCCGACTTCGGCTTCTCCAACTTCTTCAGGGAGGGTGAACAGCTGGCCACCTGGTGCGGGTCTCCACCCTACGCCGCCCCAGAAGTCTTCGAGGGCAAGAAGTACACGGGACCCGAGATCGACGTCTGGGTAAGTTCCAATCTCTTCTTCCTTATTCATTTTGATATTTTTATCTTGACTCTGAATCCGATAAATTGCGGTGGCAAGTCGATTCATCATGAAAGAGGTGTAGTTCAATAACCAAACAACGTCTTCACACAAAAATTGTAATTTGAACAATTGACCTGTTTCGGCTGTTCTAAAGCAGCCTTCTTCAGATAATCTTGAGGTTACTGGATTGACTTCAGGAGTACAAGTGACTTGTCAATTGTTCAAATTACAATTTTTGTGTGAAGACGTTGTTTGGTTATTGAACTACACCTCTTTCATGATGAGTCGCTATCACACATTGGAGAAAAACACAGTCGAGGATCTTAAGTCGATTCAAATCAGTACGAGCCATCAGTGGCGTAGTGCGGTTTGAAGCGCCCTGGAGAGGTAGTGACTCAAGCACCCCCCCCCCCCCCCCTCCATCACCATAAATAATAAAAACCATAAATAAAAACCATCACCATAATATGACAATCATCCAATTGGACCGCTCACGGCTACTTTACTTGAGGCCTGTACTTTATGAGAATTCCAGTAATTCTTAGTGGCCGTGGACACAATTAGCACAGAGTCAAATTAAATGCAGTCAATTTACAAACATTAGTCATGGTTTTTTTTTACTAATAATATACCTAAAGTTTTGTTGTTAGTATTGTAATTATTACTATATTATCTAATTTGTTATATAAGAGTATTTGCATTTTATTAGGTTTCTATTTGGTGTTATAAATTTAATTTAAGACTAAAGAGTTCTAAACTCTTAAAATTACTTCGATTTATTATAAACTTCTCCAGACGTGTAACGACCAAACACATTAGTACAAATATTAAATGGTTTTAATTACAATTTTAGCGCATTATTTTTGTCCTTCAACATCCTTCAACGTCCTTAGCTTCCTATGCAGACGATAAAGCTATTTTATCTACTCACTCAGATCCCATCCACGCCTCCGATTCCCTACAAGAACACCTGCAATCCGTTGAGAACTGGTCCAGGAAGTGGAGGATTCAGTTCAATCAGGAGAAAAGTGTTGACGTGACATTCACTCTACGAAGAGCCACGTGTCCTCCAGTCTTTCTGTACAAGCTTCAACTTGCTATTTCTAACCAAGTACGGTACCTATACCTAGGACTACATCTAGACAGAACTGACTTGGAACTTACATTGGAACTGAAACGTACGGACATGAAGAGACCTAACAAATCTCTACTCCAGGGGTTCCCAACCTTTTTCCTTCATCTACCCCTTTTAAAAAAAAAAAAAATCTTCGTCGACCCCCTTGCATTTTTCCATTAATATACAACATACAACATTAGCAGAATTCTAATAATTGCCGTTAAAAATATTAAAGATAACAATTTGTGCTAAGAATTTGGACAAAAAAAAATTTAGAAAAAGTGGATTCTATATAAAATTTCAGATAACAGATATAAACTTGATTTCAGGTATATCGATATTGTAATTGGACAATAGTTCAATATTTATTAATGTGGTGATTGTGTGATGTGTTGATATATTTTTTTTTAATATTTTGCCCTGAGATTATCTTTCATCGTATACATATTGTAGCTAACATCACATATTTTATTTTAACTGTTCAATACAAACTTTCAAACAATTTCAAAACAAATATATGTTTACCTGTAGTGTACATGTACATTTGTAACAGTTCGCTGGAAGAAATTCTTCTGTAATTTCTCTTAATTTAGAGCTACAACATCGAACATTTAACACCAAAAAGTGGATTTATCCAACTGCGCAAAACGTTTACAATTTTGCAATTCACAAATTAAGGATTTCTTAGTATATTCTGAAATTTCATGCATACGGCGTTGTATGGAGCTAATTACTGTGCGAAATACTTTTTAAAACTGGTTCAGGGTTCATTTTCATAACAGTTTTTATTACCTCTTTTATTACTGGTGGAGGATATTATTTTTTCACCAGTGGTATGTGGATATCCTGCTTTTGCAATTACCAAAGAAGCATTGAAAGAGGCTTCTAGTCCACATGCATTATTTATATTATAGAAGGCTTAAGAAATGATTTAATTTCAGCTAAATTTATCAACGACCCCCAATAGACCCTGGAATACTATAGACCCATTTTAAATTTCCATAGACCCCCAAGGGGTCCACCTGGACCCCGCTGGGAACCCCTGCTCTACTCAGACTTCTAGGCGACAATTCTAATCTATCACTAACGAACAAACTGACGCTATATAATTATTTAATAAAACCTATCTGTACCTACGGACTAGAGCTGTGGGCATCGACCAAGCCATCAAATTCTTACAAAATCCAATCTCTCCAATCCATTATCCTTCGTAAGATTGCCAATGCTCCCTCCTATGTAGCCAACCGAATTATCCACATTGACCTAAAAGTCCCCCTAGTCCAAATCCTCGCATCCCTCCGATATAAATGATTTCATTCCAAACTCACTAACCATCCCAATCCTCTTGTCAAGAACCTATCCTGCCATCATATTGCTGGCAATCCTAGACGTCGCGTCGTCTCAACAGGAAATGGCCCCGAGACTTACTTAATATAGAACTTAATGTAAATCACGTGATAGGAGTAGCTTCAGTGGATGACTCTCTCCTTATCAGTGACTCTGTGTATATTAATAGTTGCTTTCATTATGACAAAAGTCACTTATTATAATTAATATCTGTAGTTGTGGCTAAATAAATAAATTTAAAAAAAATGTACATGAAAAATGTTCCCAAGCAACTTTTAATCGCCCAAAATAGAACGTGTGATATCTTATGGTGGCCCGCTCACGAGGAATTGAATCTCTGGTCATACTGCCATTCGTTAATTTGTATCCTGATATGAAAATTAAATACGGTGCCCTTCCAAAAGATTCTCAAAACTTTCCTAGCACATGCTAAAATATAATTTTGTATATTTAGGGTTTCGAGGTTATCCTAGAAACCCTTATGCTTTTGGTAGTATGTCCGTCCGTCCGTCGCATCTTGGAGTATATCTCCCGACCTACTGAAGCTACAGATTTGAAATTTGGTTTACAAATATCGGAATTCTTGTTTATAAAATTTCAAGACAGAAATCCGTTTCAGACATCAGGGAACATTTTTGGTTCCGTGTCAGTCTGTCGGTCTGTCGTTCAATGTTTGCGAACCAACATATCTTAAAAACTTCACGTCCAATTTTAATGAAATTTGGGTGGTTGGTCATAATTAGCCCATTGTTGGTTCCATATAGGATTCAACCTTCTGCGCCTATTTGTTTCTCTTACAAATGCGCACATACATACATTTATTTTTACCTATAACTTCAAAAATACCTATCTGATTTGTATGAAACTTTTATAGTATATTGAAAGTAACCCAGTTTCAACAGTCAGCTGGATGCTATTACTAACAAGTCAAACCAACGGCTCGGTCTAATTCACCGGCGACCTCTCTCTCGATTGCTTCCTTCTCCTGTATAAATCAGTTCGTCCTATCCTTGTATATATTGCTCCTGTATGGAATGTGTATGGCTTGACTAAGTCCAGTGCAATTGAGAAAATTCAGCGTAGTTTTGTGCGTACATGTTATCTTAGGTATATATGTATCGGCGTGTTTTCTATAGGTATGCATCTTTATGTTATCACCTCTCCCTAGATCCTCTGAACAAGAGACGCAAGGCTCTCGAAATTATGTTGCTGGTGAATTGTTTTTCAGGTAAGTCTGTCTGCCCCCTGGTTCAGGACCAAGTGGTCGTCTTACCAACTGTTAGGCGAGCAGGTCGTCCACTCTACATCAAGGAACTATCCCACTGTTGTCCTCTTGTCCGCTGTGTTTCCTCCTTTAACTCCCTTGTCATTTGTCCTAACTTTACCCCTTCCAATTTGCGCTATATTTTAACTCTACTGGAATGACCTGCATTTTTGTAGTCATTACTAGTTTTTTATTTATCTTTTATTTTATGTAATAAACTTCGTATTTATTTTTGTGTAAAACTCTCTGTTAATGTATTTTAAACTTTATTTATTGTTACTTTTAACTTTAATTTATGTTATTGTTATACGGTTATTTACGGATCGTTTAGATATTTATTTTATGTATATTTATTTTTATTTTTACTTAGTGTATTTTTGTAATTTTTGAGTGCCCCACTTGTGGCGTTTTGCTGTTTGGGGACTCGTAAAATATTTTATTAAATAAATAAACCCGCAGATAGTTCCAGATTAATTTGAACCTTTTGCGATCTTTAACTTTTGCTTAATTGATACTTTAATTCGTGTAAAAAATCAAAACAATTTCGACAGATTAAAAATAGACTGCCAATTAGTGTGGCACATAGCTTCCTCATATCCTATCATGTACTTTATTGTTATATTAACAGTAAAAGTATTGTTATATTGTTTATTGTGTAAAAACTATTAATAGTTTTAGCCATCTTTAAAACTTCATAGCGGTGTAGCTGTTGGTTTTACTAAAAAATTGTATTTGAAAAAAATGTTTTTCTCATTTAATAGATAAAGTTAGATTTATTTCCCGACCTAAAATTCCAAATTTAAATTTGAAGTTCACGTTTACACGAGCGTTGCTCCTGAATGCATGGAACGTTGTCCAACGAACTAGTCCTGGGCATTGGTAAAATGAACACGTCTACCACATTTCATCAAAATCGGTCGACATTTACTCAAGTTATCGTCGCACGTTTTATAATTCGCGGACACACAGACCGACAGACAGACAGACAGACAGACACGAGACCAAAAATGTTCCCTGATGTCTGAAACGGATTTCTGTCTTGGAATTTTTAAATTCTGAGGCATAAAACTTTTTCGTTCTCAAAAGTGAACACAATACTTCAGTTACCTTCGGTAAGCTCGGAAGCAAATAACGGGGGAAACAATTAAACCAATTTGACAATAATGGCTTGTAAAAGCATAAAATCAATTAAGTACGACGATAGGATGCGAGGAAGCTATGTGCCACACCAATTGGCAGTCTATTTTATACATATTTGGGTTTATTTTTATTTTTTTAAAAATAATGTTCTATTTATGAAGTTTTTTGAGCGAAGAAACCCTTTTAGTAACTTACTGGCGGAATGAGTACTTGACGGGATTTATTTTTACACTTCCAAACAATTTATGAAATTGTCTTTCTATTCTTCTGCTAATTAGAGGATGGATCCAAAATTTTCTGTAATTTTTCTTCCTTCTTTAAAACCAGGAAACATTGACACATGCAGTTTCGATAAAATCCATTTTGAAACTGATCAACTAGTGATATTTCAGTGGCACGGTTTAGATTCGGTGTTTATGAGATCCGTTGTACAAAGATTTGTCTGATGATATTTAGTTGCCCGTGTGCGCTTGGTGGAGTAGCGGGCAACTGTCAGGCGACTAAATTATTTAGTCACCTAGATTAAAAGTTGGCCAGTGTGCGGCTTCCTAAGCGAGGTACTCAGAGTCTGTCAGCCTGCTCAGTCGGTAGAGTGCTATAACAAGGTTCACTAAACCAGGATATCACCTGGGTCGTGCATGTCAACTCTTTACTCCTTTCCACTTTATCTTAAAGGTCCGTTCTCAAGAAAAAAAAAAAAAAAATACGTGCGGTGTCGCTGGACACCCGGTAGGAACCAAGTTCCTTACAGTTTTCATTAAATATAAATTATAAAATCACACTGCTAAGTACGTATACATTGCTAACTACTTATACATGGCGGAGTTAGAAAAGAGACAAAATTAAAAGTAACCAACTGTTTGTACCTGACAGAGTTAAGGCAAAATTAAAAGAAAAGCATTATTTGTATCATTAAAGCAAGTGTCTTACAATAAATATATATTGAATATAAGAAAAAAAAGTGATCATGATGAGTTAAAGAGTATGTTTGTTAAAGGATGTTGGATTGAAATAGGACTGTTTTCTTCCTACCCGGCCTACTAATTTAAAATATTATAAAATATATCTCTTCCCAACTCTATAGCTTTCGATTGTATCAGGTTGAAATCTTACATGTCTGTTTCAATTGTAGTTTAGACAATGTGTAAGAAGTTTTATTAATATCGTTATACGTTAGAACGGAAGATATCGGTAAAAACGTTGTTTTCTTTATTTTAAATGTTTAGGTCCACTTTAATAAATTTAGCGATCTTTATCATTTCATAACAGTGTCGGTGTTCGTTTTACTAAAAAAATTATTCAAAAAAGTTGTTTGTCTCATTAAATAGATCAAGTAAGATTTTTTCTTGGATTAAGTACGCTGTATTATAATAATATACCATATATATTGAAATAAGCGTCAGCACAGATCAATTTTACTTTTAACAAGACCGTGATTATATTTTCTTATATTTAGCAAACCAAGTGACATTTTGACATATAACAAAAATAAACAAAACAAATCAAGTAACAGGCTTCCTTAATAACACTTTTCCCCGTCTTTTTGAAGCTTACGTTTACGCGGCGTTGCGCGTGAACGCTTGGGCGGATAACGTTTTCCAACGAACTCAGCCTCGGCATTGGTAAAATGAACATGTGTACTGAATTTCAACTAACTCGGTGATCTTTTACTCAAGTTATCGTAATCGGTAGATTTCGTGACGGTTTTTGCGTGACGTTGATTTTGTTCGTTTTTTTTTGGATTCACTCCCGGGCTCCAGAACGTGCCATAAGCAACTTCGTTCCAAAAAAAAAAAATGTTTGAATGATTTGTTGTGCCACCGAGTTGAACATATCGTGCTTTTTGATTATTTAAGACTTCCTCATATTATACTCATTTTAGTACATCAACACAAATTGTTATCATTGTGTTTACTAAATAAAATAAAATAAAGAAAATAATTACAAGATAAAAAGAACTTTTTATACTACGTTTTTAAATTATCTGTTGAATCATATTATCTAATGTTGATAATATAATTTCCATTCTTATATATAATGTTAGTGAAAAATAATAGTTCTGAATTTATTTACTTCACATAATTGACAACCATCTACAGAGCTGATCTTAAACCTATAAAAAGACAAATCTTTGTACAACGGATCTCACCAACACCAAATCTAAACCGTGCCATTGATATGCCCCTGTGTATGTGTAGGGACAGTAAGAGAAGAGAAATGTGTACAAGTAAAGAAGTACAGATGCAGAAAAAATAAACCTATACCTAGGATACAAGTGTAAACAAACCTGGGTGTCACACGTCAATTAATTTATTTCTTTGTTTACTTTTCGCTGTCATTCAATGTTTACCTCTTAAAAAAAAACACAAATTTGAAACCCGTCAAAATGAAGATTTTAAATACTATGGGACATGTCAATACAAATAAAATAACTTGCGGATTTTTTCCGAACTAACCTTTCATACAGCAAAATTTGCTGAAAACGAATTAAATTCTGCTGAAAGATGGCTAAAAGTATTAAAATATTGCATTGTCATCGTGTTATGAGCTATTCTAAAAGTTTCAAATGTCTAGCTACTCGGGAAGTTAGTTAAAAATCGATTGCAAGATTTGTATTGTACAAACAAACAAACAAACAAGAAAGCAAGCTAATAAAAACGTAGTAAAAATGCGGTCGGACGGACGAACTACCCAAAGGATGACATGGTCCCAAAGGATGACCTCGAAACCCTAAAAACCATTTTACCAAAAAATGTTTGAATAGTATTATTTGAAGAGGCACGGCCACATATTATATTATCTAAGCTTTTATTTTTGCCTTATACAACTTATTATTATGTTGGGGAATTATAGCACTTTACTCCCGAGGTACACACAAGTAATATTTTATCTCCAGTAGGGACGAAAAGATTTTGACGAAAGAATTAAGATAAACCTTCGGCTTCGCCTCGATATTTAGTTGCCTTGATTCCTTCGGCGTTGCCTTAGGAATCAACTCAGTCACGCGGGAAATAATATCTTACATTATTCCCTAGGTGCATAAATAATTATTATCTCCAGTAGGGAGAAAATGCATCTTCATCCATTACTCAGTTTTTATTATTATTTTAATAAATAACAATAATTATTAGCACTTTTAATAGCAGATATAAGAGATTCAACATTAAAAACAAATAACAATTGCAATTCAACTCAAATAGAAGGTTATTTAGATGCAGGCAAATAATGATAAGCGCAAATAACAAATAAGGTCAAAAAAGCAGTGTCACCAATCTGATTTCAACATATTTTCTACATTAGCCATTCATTCTCTACTATTTATAAAATAATTAAGTTGCAATCTTTACTTTTTTGCCCTACTTTACTTTTTCGCCCTACTTTTACTTTTTCTCCCTACTTTTTGAGTTCAGGAATGAAAAGACTTACTTTAGTCCCTCTAAACTAATTCAAAATCATAACTTTTTCTTCCTACTGGAGATAAATATATTTTTTAAACCACCGAGGCTTAAAGGTTTATTTCGGATTCACTGGCGGGCTCCAGACGCTGTAACGTGTCATAAGGACTTGGTTCCAAAAACTACAAAATTCATAAGAAATTTCGTAGCGATACAGATACAGGGCTATATTAAACATAAGACATTGCGTAATGAAGCACGGCAACCGAGTTAATTGCTTTTAACATGATTTTGTTTATGGTAAATCAATGGCGGGATTAAATTAAATCGGTTTGAAATCAAACGTCCATGTCTTGTTGAACGAGCGCGCTGGGTTCCCTCATTTTAGAGACTCGCTACTTTAAAAGTTTGTCTAACGATAACTTGTGTACAAATAGACTTATTTGTACGAAATTCTGCGCACTGGCGTATCTTAGCATTTGTGGCAAGTCGACAGTTTTTGGGAATTTCACACTTGATATTTTCAGTATGGCGGATGACTAAAATATAAATTTTTAGTCAGCATGATTTGTTATACATGAATTTAAAGGACTTTATGAGTATAGGAAAGAGTACGTTTCTATTATTAAGGAAGAGAGAGAAAGTTAACATGTTATGACATTATTTTCAAAGCCCCAAAACGAAAATACATACATTAAGGGTCTGTAAGCACAATTAATGTACAGCTGATCAAATTGAAGGTATTTGAAGTAGGTATTGATTATGATTGCCCCCCCCCCCCCCCCGTACATGCAAAATACCTGTGTGAGTTGGGCTTGCAAGGCATCACTAGTTAGTTTAAAGTACATGAAGACAGTAGGTACTTAGTTATTTGTGAATGTTATATTGTTTATTCAGTTATTTATAAATGTTATCAGTATATTTGATGTAATAGCCACTATCAATCAGCCGCCTCAATGCCCTTTATGTCGTCCTCTTATCATTATTTTTTTAATGTATATTACCGATAAATAAACACCTAATAAATCGTTCACCACAAAACCCTCCAAGAAACAATTTCTACGATATTTTTTTGGTGATGTTTCGGATTTTTTGAAATTTGTAAATTATCAGTTGCCACATGATGTTGGGTCGAAGGTCGACTGCATTCATATCAGTATCAGGTGGGGATCTGACAGGACCGACCCGGTACCCTGTCAAGACATTCAGACCCGTCGACAGTAACATTGGCCCGGTTTACTTTCCTCTCCTGCCTGAGCACCGAGAATACCTACTATAGTGACAGCTTCAAATCGGCATCCAAGTGATTAATTGGCTTTTGCTTGTTTGATTGCCAACTCGACATGCGCTAAATAGATTTAGCGGATTAAGTTTTAGTGGCAGTTATTGAAGTTATCCGGTGGGTTTGAGGGTTTGGTGTAGTAACTCGTCCCTTGACTGGGTTTGCTGTAGCAACTCGTCCCTAGGCTGGGTTTGCTGTAGCAACTCGTCCCTAGGCTGGGTTTGCTGTAGCAACTCGTCCCTAGACTGGGTTTGCTGTAGCAACTCGTCCCTAGACTGGGTTTGCTGTAGCAACTCGTCCCTAGACTGGGTTTGCTGTAGCAACTCGTCCCTAGACTGGGTTTGCTGTAGCAACTCGTCCCTAGACTGGGTTTGCTGTAGCAACTCGTCCCTAGACTGGGTTTGCTGTAGCAACTCGTCCCTAGACTGGGTTTGCTGTAGCAACTCGTCCCTAGGCTGGGTTTGCTGTAGCAACTCGTCCCTAGGCTGGGTTTGCTGTAGCAACTCGTCCCTAGACTGGGTTTGCTGTAGCAACTCGTCCCTAGGCTGGGTTTGCTGTAGCAACTCGTCCCTAGGCTGGGTTTGCTGTAGCAACTCGTCCCTAGGCTGGGTTTGCTGTAGCAACTCGTCCCTAGGCTGGGTTTGCTGTAGCAACTCGTCCCTAGTCTGGGTTTGCTGAAGTAACTCGTCCCTTGGCTGGGTTTGCTGTAGTAACTCGTCCCTAGACTGGGTTTGCTGAAGTAACTCGTCCCTTGGCTGGGTTTGCTGTAGCAACTCGTCCCTAGACTGGGTTTGCTGTAGTAACTCGTCCCTAGACTGGGTTTGATGTAGTAACTCGTCCCTAGACTGGGTTTGATGTAGTAACTCGTCCCTAGACTGGGTTTGCTGTAGCAACCTAGCCTGGGAAAAACTCAGCCTGGGACCCAAAACCCAGCGTGGGGGGAAGAGTTTTAGCATGTGTGAATGGGTTACAAAGGCAGCCAAGGGAAGAGTAATTCGTCCCTAGGCTGGGTCTGCTGTAGTAACTCGTCCCTAGACTGGGTCTGCTGTAGTAACTCGTCCCTAGGCTGGGTTTGCTGAAGTAACTCGTTCCTAGGCTGGGTTTGCTGAAGTAACTCGTCCCCAGGCTGGGTCTGCTGTAGCAACTCGTCCCCAGGCTGGGTCTGCTGTATAGTAACTCGTCCCCAGGCTGGGTCTGCTGTAGAGACTTGTCCCTAGGCTGGGTCTGCTGGACTGTTGGTATGGGTTTGACGGGAAGTGTGGAGTGGAGGCGATGGAGTTGTGTTGCTGGAGGAGGTGGATCGATCGAGTTGCGTGGTGACGTCACCCGGGCGATGACGCACGACCTCACTCTCACACTGTACCGTGTACCTACAGATCCTCTATATCAACCCCATGTACCGTCATCACGCTTTATAATATTTTGCCTTAATGTTTAATACTAGCTGTTACCTAGGAATCGGCTGTTTCCTATTATCATGTAGGCCTAGCAATTAAATGAAATGCCTAAATAGTTTTGTATCCAAAGCCTTCTAGGAATTCAATTAGGACAATATTATTATATGATTCATTCTATTACTAAGAATAAAATCTATATAGAATATACTACTTGCGGGGGGGGGGGGGGGGCTCCAATACCCTAGCAACGCTCCTGCGCTTCACTACGCAAAAACTTCTGCTTGAATCAAGTTAAAATTTTACATGCCTGTTTCATTTGTACTTTAGACGATGTGAATGAAGGTTTATTAATATCGCTGCGTAGAACGTAAGATGTTGGTAAAATCGTTGTTATCGATCTTTTTGACTTCATTTGTAAAAGGAGCATGTATACTAAATTTCAACAAAATCGGTCAACTATTACTCAAGTTATCGTCAGACACGTAGACGTTACTAACAGACAGACATACAGACAGGATGCATAGTTTATTGAATGTAAGAAGCTCGCTTACGCTCGCTCAAACTAAAGTACTTAAACAAGCAAATAACATTTTCTGAAACGTCGGTAAATGTAGAACTTTGATTATTACTGTGAGGAAGTTTAGCTTCCTGTAGCAACTTATTTTTGAATTACCTTAGAATTACTTGATGGAGAGTAGTAATGGAGGAAAATGAATTGCCCCGGCAGGCCGCTGTTCAGCCCCCCCTCCCCCTCGTATAACTCTAAGCTAATAGAAAAGTAAGTTGCTAACTTCTCGATAAGTCGATTTACCTAATTGCACAATGTGTTGGACTTCTAGCAACAACTTGCTTCGTCTAATAGTTTGTAGTTAGTTTGTATGACAAAAAGTTGCTACAATAGGCACAATTTTATCAGAGAAAAAATCATTCTTCATCGCAGTAGTTTAATTGGAAGGGCTTTGGACGCGTCATCCGAAGATCCGTGTTAAATCCCGGCGCCTCAATTTATTTCATAATTACTTTTAGAATTAAGGGGAAATTTCAGCTGTCGTGGTTTAACGGTCGTCTACTGATGAATCAAACTAAAATATCGGTCCGAGACAACTCAGACAAACTCTCTCATTCACGAGTTCATAATTACTTAGCCCAGGGTTTTCCATTTAATAGTTTTCGTAGTACATTCAATTATTATTGAACATTTCATCAAAATGTATCATAAAAATAACTTCACCTCGACAGAGAATCGAACTCGGCTTCTCTCCTTCCGCGTTTAAAGCTATTTCCTCAGTAACTAGATGTTGGCCTGAAAAATGGCTTATATCGTTGGATTCGTATTTAAATGGACTACATTTTAGACATTTTTTTTTTTTTTTTTTTTTATCAAAATCGTCGCAACTGTTTTCTTCTGAGTTTTTTGGGGGGTAGCGCCCCCAAATTTGGGACTAAAATTCATTTCTCGATTTCGCCTCGGGGTATAATTTTTCTGAACATGTATGCCAAATTTCGTCAAAATCGGCCCAGTAGTTACGGCTCCAGGTGTCTGCACATACAGACATTTTTTAAAAACCACTTTTTTAGACTCAGGGGACCCCAAAACGTGTAAATCCATCAAAGTCTCAAAATCGAATTTCGGTGCCATCACAATACTTCTCTTTATACGAGAAAGTACATATGCATTGTGGGTCCAAGTTATTTAACCCTGAGAGTAACACGTTGGGTCTCTGGAGCCCACGAACTGCTAAATCCCCCCTCCTATTCACCCATATTAATTCTTCAAGGTCAACAACTCTGGTATTCCTCAAAAATTTTGTAGAGAAAACAATGTCACTCGCAATTTTGATCTACACGCCTTTTGCAACGTCAGTATTTTACAAAAAAAAAACGTAGGTTTAAACGTAAGGTTTTGTAGGCCCCTCGCGCCGAATGTTACTTACCTGTAAAATTTCTGTATGCATATTTTTAAAAATTTTAATTATTTCTGTAAAATATATATATATATATATATATATATATATATATATACACACTTTGCGAGAGACACCAAGGGATGTGCCACGCAAGCGTGACACATAGGAACTGTTCCAACATCAGACATAACGTCATTAAAATGTTGGCTCGGCATTATGCCATGTCCTGCATCGTTTCGTCGCGTCCGACTCATCAGGGGCCCGACGATGCGTGGCACATCCCTTGGTGTCTCTCGCAAAGTGTGTAGCCTATTGCAGTGTGCAAAAAACACGGTATTACTCTGCTGATATATATATATATATATATATATATATATATATATATATATATATATATATATATATATATATATATATATATATATATATATTTTTTTTTTTTTTTTTTTTTTTTTAAATTTATTTAATGATATTATTTTTCCTTAACATTGTATTTTTGCATTAAATACTTGTATATTAAGCGAAGAAACCTATCCCCTGACTTAACTATTTTATAGGTCTTGGAAGCCTAGGGTGTTTAAAAGACGCTAAAAAACAACTTGTTACTGTCAGGGTTAATCAGTCCGGAGGGGCAGTGTCCCTTGGCGTACACAGAGAGGGCCCCCTCCCTGTGTACGCCACTGCGCATTATATAGGATCTTTTACGAGACTCAATTACGCTGTTAAAGTGCTATTCGTATAATAAATCTTATGGTTTTTTTTTTTTTTTTTTTTTTTCTTTTGGGTTTTAGTGCCGATCAACTGCCAGGGTTATTACAGGACGGGGGTTATCCGGCCACATGTCTCACCCCGCTGGGATTCGAAATCACAGCCGGGGTTTAGACCTTGGTTTCAGAGTCGAGTGCGCGAAGCCCTCGGCTACACCGGCCATAAACATAAATCCTATGTTAAACTTGTATTTCTGTGTTTGGATACCATTATAGCCATGTTGTTGCAAAATAGAGCCCAGATAAGGAATCGAAACATAATGCTTCTCTTGGTTGACTTTGTCTCAGATAGTTGACGTAATACGTGGTTGACTTTGTCCCAGGTTGATGTATTGAGACGTGGTTGACTTTCTCCCTGGTTGACGTATTGAGACGTGGTTGACTTTGTCTCTGATGGTTGACGTATTGAGACGTGGTTGACTTTGTCTCTGATGGTTGACGTTTAGAGACGAGGTTGACTTTGTCCCTGGTTGACGTATTGAGACGTGGTTGACTTTGTCTCTGATGGTTGACGTATAGAGACGTGGTTGACTTTGTCTCTGATGGTTGACGTATTGAGACGTGGTTGACTTTGTCCCTGGTTGACGTATAGAGACATGGTTGTTTCAGAGCCTGGGAGTAGTGCTGTACGTGCTGGTGTGCGGAGCGCTACCGTTCGACGGCTCTACCCTACACTCACTCAGGGATAGGGTGCTCTCCGGCAGGTTCCGCATCCCCTACTTCATGAGTTCAGGTAAAACTACCTCTAATTACCTTCCTTTTCTATTCCAACCCTCTGTCGTCCAATCTCATAATAATTACCATTCATAATTTACAATGTATTAAAATTATAAAACTTTCTTCCATTTTTTTAAAACGAATTTTAATTAGGTAACTGTTTGTTGTTATTATTAATTTAAAAAACAGAGTTATTTAAAAAGTTACAATGGATCGGTGAATATCTTCAACCGCACATACAAACCCGTTACAATTTGTAACAGTTGGAAATGATTGGAGAAAACCTTCATTCAACGATTTATCTTGTTTTAGTACTCTCAATCTGTCGTGATGAAAGGCTTTCTGATACAAAAATTCTAGCAAACGTTTTTTTCATGGATCGCTTGGGACATAATATGAGAAAAGCTTAACTCCAACTTTGCGGGACCGTCTGGAAGGCGGAAGTACGGGGTTCGGGGTAAAAAAAGTCAAAATAGTATATACCCTTTCATGATGCAGGTCGTTGGACAGCTCTGTTAGAGTACAGTAATTGTTGTTATATGTACACTTTTGTAATTTTTTCAGGATAAAATGGAAAAACAGTAAAAAATTATTTTATTTTAAAATTAACAATATTACTATTTTTGATAGTAATATTACCGTTGTTGAATGAAAATTGGTATACGTGCTTTATGTCAGAAACACGATGATGAAATCATTTGTGCACATTTAGTACTTTGGGTACAAATGGTACCGGGACTGGCGGGACTGGGGTACCGGAAAGACTCATGAAACTCATTGCCTGCGGCTGTAAAATAAAAAATTGCTGTGCAGCTTGCGGGTGCAGGAAGGCGGATTTCCCATGCTCAGTTGCTTACAAACACTACGGCGGAGAAAATTGCAGCAACGGCAACGTACCACTCGTAGACGCTGAAGTTCCCATTTCCTATAGAAGACGCTATTTCCTTGAGGTTACTGACTTTGACTTTTTCTCCCAAGTCATGCTTTTGCCTTCGACGTCAACATGAGAAAAAGGCACAAGCACTTTATTTAGTGAGTGATTCATGTAAAAAAGTTCCCTCGAATTTCGTCGCAGATGGCCTATCATCACGGCAGATTGACTGAACTAATATGTTGGATTATTTATAATTTTTAATTAAAAAGCATATTTTTTCCTGTTATTCTATTTTACCCCTCTCTTAAATGTAAATATGATAAAAGTGTACATAACAGCAATTACTGTACTCTTAAGGAGCTTTCCAACGACATGCATCATGAAGAGTACCTATATACTATTTTGACTTTGGACCCCGTACCCCGTACTTCCGCCATCCGGACGGTCCCGCCAAGTTGGAGTTAAGGTTTTCTCATGTGCCCCAAACGATTCACGTAAAAGAAAATTAGTCTCAAATTTTGAAAAAGTTTTTCGCATTTACTGTACTATTTAAGAAATGCCCAACTCATTAGAAAACAGGTTACTTGGAGTACTGGCATTTCATGCGGTAATGCCTGTTCTACCTGCCTGTCCTACCTGCCTGTCATACCTGCCTGTCCTACCAATACATTTGATGACAGTGCCCACGCTTTTATCTTTATCCACATGTGGTTGTATTCAATTACTACTAATGTTATTTCTTTGAAAGAGTCCTCAGTTTGTGTTTACTAAGTTTTAAGCTATACTGACTAGACGTCCAGTCCAAACTGACTCCATGCCCACGCCTCCACTAAACAGTACCAGTCACTATCCGGACCTTAGGCAGGGGCCGTGGCCGGTCAGAGAGCTGCCAGTTTCAAGGAGAACAAGTTATGAAGATGTCATATCAAGGTTGATTCTTAGAGGTGTTTAGAAGTGGCCAGAGTTGGTAATGAGTAGTCAGAGGTGGTTAGAAGTGGTCAGAGGTGGTTTCAGGTGGTTAGAGGTGGTCAGAGGTGGTTAGAAGTGTTCAGAGGTGGTTAGAGGGTCAGAGGTGGTTAGAAGTGTTCAGAGGTGGTTTGAGGTGTTTAGAGGGTCAGAGGTGGTTAGAAGTGTTCAGAGGTGGTTAGAAGTGTTCAGAGGTGGTTAGAAGTGTTCAGAGGTGGTTAGAAGTGTTCAGAGGTGGTTAGAAGTGTTCAGAGGTGGTTAGAAGTGTTAGAGTTGGTCAGAGGTGGTTAGAAGCGTTGAGAGGTGGTTTGAGGTGATTAGAGGTGGTTGTTTGCATTACGTTGAGTATCTGTAAGGTGATGTGGGTAGTCTGGGTGTCTGTTTGTGGACTTGCGTGTCTGTGAGAGTGGTGATGTGTAGTAGCTCTTGACATTTTCGACACAATAGACGATTGTTACTATTGGATGGCGGCGGGTACTTACGGTGCTTAAGAGTGGCGGAGCAGGAGGAAGGAGACGGTTCGAGTGGTGCCGCCTCTCTACCGCCTCTCGGTGCCAAATCAAAACAAACTCCTTCCTCACCTCGCCCTTTTACTTAAATTATAAAACACCCGAGAAAAAGCTCTCCGTTTATTTGCTTTTAAAAAAGAAAAGGGGGCCTGGGTGTGGACGTCAGAGGGGGAGCTGTACACGGGGGTGACGTCATTCTGCCCGAGGGGGGGGGGGGGGGGGGCTCTAACCAACTCCAACTCTTTTCTTGATCAGTAAATATGAACTCCATCTTCAACATTTTACTAAATAAACGTCTACTAACATCTTCCCTTCCATTTAAAATAAATTAATATTAGATAGAGCTGCAAGGAATCTGTGGTATCTTCTCACGATATGTTACATTATAAATAGATTAAGTTTTAACCCCCCCCCCCCCTACCCCCCTTAAATCTGAATAATTATGTGAAAGAACAAGTGCACATATGTTGCTCACGCTCATGTCCCATGTTCAATCAAAGTATCGTCATCACTCGAAAAATTGTTTTTGAGATTTTGACGGATTTACACGTTTTAGGTTCCCCTATGAGAGGTTTTTAAAAATGTCTCTCTGTTATCTGTGCAAGCACGTTGAGTCAAGATAAAGAAATAATTCAGCAATTTGACGCACTGCCCATACAAAACCTCTGAAAACACGAGAAATAATTAATATAAAAATGCAATTTTTCAATACTGGTCTTATTTTCAACATTTTTTTTTTTTTTTTTTTTTTGGTTTCTGTATTGTTCACCTTATTTGAATCTATGTGTAAAATTTGGGGAAGATTGACTGAAGGTAAGTGATTCAAAATTGGGGTAATAGGTGTGCGATGAAACTTAAAAAGCAAATAAATTTGACGCCATTTTTTTTTTTTTTTTTGGTTTCTGTATTCTTCACCTTAGTTGTATCTATGTGCAAAATTTGGGGAAGATTGAATCACGGGAAGTGGTTCAAAATTGGGGAAACGGAAATGTGCGATGAAAATCACAAAGCAAAGTAATATAAGACCAGTAAAAATAAATTTATTGCTCGAACAGTTCTGACGATTTTAATTTACAAAAATATCAAAATTTAGTCCACTTAAATACGGATCTAACCATAAAAGTCGTTTTACCAGGAAAAATCAAGTTCCTAAGGAAATAGCTCCAAACGCGGGCAGTGGAAGACGGGGTTCGATCCCGCCGGAGAAGAGTTATTTTTATTGTTTATTTGTTACAATGTATGTTTGGTTGGAGAGGGTGGTACGTGGTGCCTCATAGCGGCCACAGTCCGAACTACTGCTCGCTATGACGTCAGGCTCACCCAGCATGACGCACGCGGCCCCCCCCTCACATTCTCTAAATCTATTTCAACCAGGGGGGGGGTAGAATGATTTCTCAATTTGTATTATTTTCTCATTTTATGTTTAAACTTACTTTCTCCTTAAATAAAAAAACAAAAACAGCATACTCTGACCCAGTGAAGCCGCTAGATTTCTCGTATATAGTTTGATATTTAATAATATTATTAATAATAATTTATTATTATTTAAAAAAAAAATATTTCCACCTTTGAAAAAAAGGTACCCACTTTTTTTTATAGGCATTAAAATAATTATTATTCCTTAATAAGTGTTAAAAGCCCAGAGAAAGAGCCTCGACTCTAATATATCGTTACACTTTTTAAAAAAAAAAAAATATATATATATATATATATATATATATATATATATATATATATATATATATATATATATATATATATATATATATATATATATATATATATATATATATTATTTATAACTTTGCACTAACATTTTTAATTTCTTAACATTAAGATTATTCCAAATATTAATTTGTTAATATTATTAATGTGATTATTAATATTACACTCTAGTTATAATTTTTTATTTTTGTTTATTTATAATTTTTTTATTTTTGTTTATTTATTAATTTTTATTTTGTTTATTTAAATTTTATTTTATGTTCTTTTATTTATTTTGGTTTTATTTAGTTGTTTTTATTAATTAGTTATTGCTTCCGAGTTTACTGAAGGTAACGGAAGCATTGTGTTCACTTTTGTGAACGAAAAAGTTTTATGTCTCCGATTTTAAAAATTCCAAGACAGAGAAATCCGTTTCAGACATCAGGGAACATGCGACGATAACTTGAGTAAATGTCGACCGATTTTGATGAAATTTGGTAGACATGTTCATTTTACCAACGCCCAGGACGAGTTCGATGGACAACGTTATCCGTTCAAGCGTTCACGTGCAACGCTCGCGTAAACGTGAACTTCAAATTTAAAATTGGAATTTTAGGTCGGGAAAAAAAATCAAACTTCATCTATTCAATGAGGCAAACATTTTTTTCAAATATAATTTTTTAGTAAAACCAACAGCGACACCGCTATGAAGTGTTAAAGATCACAAAGAACTATTAATAGATTTTTACACAATAAACAATGTAACATTAAAATAATATAACGATAACGTTAATATAACAGTAAAGTACATGATAGAATGCGAGGAAGCTATATGCTACACTAATTGGCAATCTATTTTTTATTTATTTTAAATTTTAATTTATCTAAGAAATAATTTATTTTTATTTGGTATATTTTTCTATGATTTTTTTTATTTTTTATTTTATCTGATTTTATTACTAGGCATCGCGTGGCTCTATCATTGAAGCGAGCGTATAGTAATAAATATGTATTGAATATTGAAAAAAAAGAATATTGTGAATCATGATGAGTTGATAGATAATGGGTCTGGTAGTAGTGCAGCGGCTAGTAGTAAGGGAACCACCCCGCATTCTTACTATTCCACTAACCACACATCTCTATTTCAATATTTATAATTTGTATCTCTTTGCTACAAACAAACTACTGCATGTATCAAATTGAAATTTTGCATGCCTGTTTCAATTGTGCATCAGATGGTGTCTATGAAGTTTTATTAAAATCGTTACGTTAGAACGTAAGATATCGGTAAAAAGGTTGTTTTCTCTATTTTAAACGTTTAGGCCCGCTTTAATAGTTTTAGCGATCTTTATTAATTCATAGCGGTGTCGCTGTTGGTTTTACTAAAAAATGTTATTTGAAAAAAATGTTCGTCTCATCGAATAGATGATGATAGAATCTTTTCCCGTCCTGAAATTCCAATTTAATTTTTGAACCTCTCGTTTACGCGAGCGTTGCGCGCGAACTCTTGGACGGATCACGCTGTCCAACGAACTTAGCCTGAGTATTAGTAAGAGGATCATGTATACCAAATTTCAACTAAATCGGTCAACTTTTACTCAAGTTATCGTCACACGCGTGAACGTTACTGACAGACAGACAGACAGACAGACACGGAGCATATTTCGTTGAATGTAGGAAGCTCGCTACGCTCGCTTCAATTATAGTCTTTGATTCTCTTTTTGAATGAGTTAAAATTATTTATACTTTTAAGAGAGGCTGGAAATCTGTTAAATAGTTGAGGTACAACGTACTAAGCATGCTTTATTCGTGAATTGTTCTTTACGTTTTTTTGGGTCTATTATAGGGTTTTTAATGTTTAATTATATTTATGGGGTAGCAAGGGAGGGGGGGGGGTTGTTTTAATTTCTTCGGGGGTAAAATGGCCGCCATTTTGGAAACGCTATATTATATATTTTCTAAATTTTAATAACTCTGAAATGTTACCCAACTTAAAAATTACAAAAATTATAAAATATTGCGATCAATTCGCAAATGATCGCTGATCGAAGAAAGTGTGTGTGTTTAAGTTCGCAATATTTTTTCTGTTTTTGGGCAAAAAAGTTTAACTTGTATACCAAGTATCAAATCTTTAGCTACAGTAGGTCGGGAGATATACTCCAAGATGCGACGGACGGACCGACGAATTACCAAATGCGCCTAAGGGTTTCTAGGATGACCTCGAAACCCTAAAAATTAGAGTTTTTTATATTGGTTTTAGTGTTTAGAGCGTACCCAAGGTAACGGAAGTATTGTCATCGTTTTCAACAATGACTCTTTTGTCTCCAAATTCAAAAATTCCTGGAGAGATCCATTTCAGACACGAAGGGACATTTTGGTCCCGTGTCTGTCTGTCTGTCGTTGAACATGTTTGCAAACCACCGTCAACAACTTGTTTGGATGGGAGGTTACAATCAGGTCGATTTTTTTCAGATCAGATGTGTAACTCTTTGGTGTTAATTTTAAAGATATTGGTTTTACTAAAAAAAGATTTTGTGAGCATGCAGAAAAGGACCGCTAGTAGGTTGAAACTATTAATATGAGACTGACAATGGGCTGGGGAAAACAATCGCACCAGTAGTTATTTAGACATGTCGGTTCGCAGAAATTGAGCGGCAGACCGACAGACAGACGGAGCCAAAAATGTTCCCTGATACTTGAAACGGATGTCAGTCGTGGAATTTTAGAAATCAAAGTTATAAAAAATGTTCGTTTCTTAAGAACGAACACACAGCTTCACAACAAAAGTAAAACTAGGCATCTCGTGGCTCTATAATTGAAGCGAGAAATAAGAATTAGATATTAACCCTGGAATGCTAATGGTATAGTCGAATCGACAAGCACAGTTTGAACCTTAACCTTTTACGCTCGTATGCGATGGTGATGGTACCCCATCTGCAGTGCTTGTACAGGTTAGTAACACACCTGCTAGTGTAGTGGTAGTAGTCCTTTTGAGCATACACTCGTTTTCAGGTAAATTCCCGTCAAAGCTACTTCGTCGATTCGACTAACGTTTAGTAATAAACGTAGGGAATTAATTGGTCGTCGAATGAGCCTATAGCCTGGGAAAATGGGCCTGGGTTAAGGGGCGATAGGCCTAGTGGTAAGGGGCAATGGGCCTAGGGTAATTGGCCTTGGGCCAGAGACCAATGGCCGATACTCTGGGGCCTGGAGCACTTAGCAAAGGGCCTAGGGCTTTTGGCCAGGGGCATGGGACCTGGTGCATTAATGTTCACTCAATTTCAGATCTTCTGATGTTCCTACTAAGTTATTTGTCATCAAATGTTTTGTATATCTCACTAAAATATTTAATAGTGAGTTCTTAATAGTTTTCTCTTTATAAAAGTGTAGTTTATACCCAAAAAAATGTATTTTCTGCTTATGTTAGTCGAATCGACGAAGGTTTAGTAATACCAGCCATCCCATAATACCATTAGTATTTAAGGGTTAAGAAAATAGATAATTAATTAAGAGGATGATTTAAATAGAAACCGTGTAGTATTCCTTAACTTACATTTTCCCACTATTTTCATTTCAATGATTATAAAATGTATCATTTTTACTACTCAATAACTACGGCTTGTATCAAGTTGAAAGTTTACCTGCTTGATTCAGTTGTACTTTAGACTTTTAGAATAGAAACCAAACCAGCAAAACTCGAAACATCTAATTTACCGGAAACATCTAATCTGGTCCAAGTAATTATGTATTTTATGGATACAAAACCTGACCGTGAAGAAAGGGCCGAGTTCCAAACCCTCTCCCAAAATAGTCAACATATGAAAGTAGTGATATCTACTTTTGGGTAAGTCTGCTCTTTTTATAGTATATAACCTCACTTCACTGCTACTTTCATGAGCAAATCTGATATTTTCTTTTTATTGCTTAACACTTGGCCAGTTTCTGAATGAGGCATTAAACAAACTTGGCCACAATGTAGATATCACTACCTTGATAGAATATTTTTGTGTGGGGGTCCTGAACTTTTTCCTTTTCTTCTGAGTTCTCCCTTATCACAACTTACTTAACTGTTATGTGATTACACATGATACTGAAGTTTTATGCCTCATTCAGAAACTGGCCAAGTGTGAAGCAATAAAAAGAAGAGATCATCAGTCTTGCTCATGAAAGTAGGAGTCAAGTGAGGTTATATAAGAGTCCTAAAAAAAAAAGAGCAGACTTGGCCAAAAAGTAGATATCACTTCTTAGATAGACATCACTATTTTGGGAGAGGGTCTGGAACTTGGCCCTTTTTTCACGGTTGGGTTTTTTGTGGATATCATTCCTTTTTGCTGGCTTTAGCATCGGGGGCTTCGTCTTTGATTTTTACGAGGCACAGGATTAATTAGAAATTTGTAAATGTGGACAAATTATTTAGGCACAGAAAAGTGAGGAAAAGGACTTGCCCACACAAAGAAAAACTAACATCAGATTAATTGTCAAAACAATACCGATTTATATAATACAAATCGGTACAAATGTACATGCACCTATAATTTTATAAATAAACTAGTGTCAGTGCCTTAAAGTACAAATCGAGGCCTTTCAAATGGTACGCGACTCAATATAACAAACTTTTACAAAGGTGGTCACGTGACACGGCACTCGGGAAAAATGTTACTCTCATGTTCTCAGCATATAAGACGAATTTATAAAATAATAAATATTCAATTTAAAGAGCATTAATGTGAGATTTGAGACGTCCAAACAGAAATAAAGTCGGTTAATAATTGCGGATGCTATGAGAGATCAAAGCCAATAATTTTTTTTTTTTTTTTTTTTTTTTTTTTTTTTATTATTAAATCGACAATAAAAAAAATTAGTTACAAAAACAAAATAAAAATTACACTTGTCTACTTCCCCAAAAAAGCAGAGCTGGAGCTTGGGGAAGGAGTTCAAATAGAAAAATAGAAAGTTACAATCAAAATGAAAATTAGTTTTACAAAATAATTCAACATCCGTGTAGACAATAATTAACGAAAAATAATCCATTCCTTTATAGGATAAGATTTTAATAATAATTTAAGATAAGATTCATTCTGAACTCATTGATAAGGATGTTTATATATTTATGTAATTACTAAATGTTTAAAAGAAAGCCTAAATCAGTTTAAGATCAAAGTGTAAGAGCATTATTATCAAAGACATATATATATATATACATATACATCCACATATATATATATATATATATATATATATATATATATATATATATATATATATATATATATATATATATATATATATATATATATATACATATATATACATACATACATATACATATATAAATTTAAAAATATTAATCGAACCTGGCTCCAACTAAGGTACAAAGAAAGTCATAGAATCTTACTTGTAGACCTTTAGAATAAATAAATTAAAATACATAATAATATCTTTAACCTTGAATCCACAATTTATTTTTTTTGGGGGGGGGGGGAGGAGGAGTGGTAGAAATGAAAAATTTCAACTTTTAGATTTTTTCTGTCAGTTACACGGCTATATCTACAAGTGTACCAAATTTCAAGTTTCTAGCTATTCTGGAAGTCGCTTATAATTTTGATGATGAGTGAGTTAGTCAGTCAGTAACCAAAATGCAAACTTTGAAACTCTCCCCTGTTGTAAAGGCTTAATATTAAGAGCTACTTTTTTTTACAGTTTCCTAAGCTACTTAGTTCCAATCTATGTTTCAAATTTCAAAAGCCCATCATAAGAGGAAGCAAAGATATGAGGGTGAGAAAAACCGGGGAATTGGTTCAAGTAAAGATACAGTGCGTGCTTACTGGAAGATGGCCCAGCGAGTTGCACCTCACAGAATTTAATGGTTTCGTTTATCATCCTCGAAGCACTGCAACCTCGAGGGTGTTATTAACCTTACTTTTATTAGTATTAATATTAACAAATTAAAAAGTACTTTCCTATGATATTTTATAATAACCTAGCGGCGCCATAATGTTTGTAAAGAGCTCGCTTCTGGAAGGTTATAGTTTTTATAGTTGAGAGAATAAGGTTGCCATGGAAACTTACTTATTGATTGATTAAATTGTTGAGGGAAGATAAATTCACACGGTCGAGGCGATTGTATGAAGAGATAGATAGTAAGGCGGTGGAACCTGATGCTCTCACCTAATAGAAAACGAAGTACCAGGGTGTCATCACGACGAGTCACAACTATTAGTATTAGTAAGTGGTGCGAAGTAGTCAAATAAAGGACTTGACGCTGTTTCTAGAACGGGCCACATTGGTTCGGAAGGTGGTCTTGCCACGGCAAAGCGAGATAAGTACGTGTTAATGATTTGTGGTGATTGTTACAGAGTGCGAGTCCCTGATCAGGAAGATGCTGGTGGTGGAGCCGAACAGGAGGTACACGGTGGACCAAGTCAAGAGACACAGGTGGATGCTTGAAGAGGCGCCGAGACTCCTCCCGAGCGGCCCCTCGGAGCCTGAACCCAACGAACAGATCCTCAGGCTCATGCACTCCCTCGGCATAGACCCCAATAAGACCAGAGATGTGAGTTCCCTCCGTCATCTTAGCTCGCGCCAAGCCACTCCCCACCAGTTTAAGTTTTAGACCACTAAATGATTTCTGTGGTGGAGTTAAAAATGAGTTTAGTTGCTCCGGAGTAGATACGAGTTGTTGTGCCAACGAACAGTAAAGTTAACTTGATGATGATGTAAGAACAACTTCTCTACTCTGAAAGCTTATAGTAAAACATTACTGCCCCGAGCAGTGAGCTCTGTAGTGCTCATCTACCTGCTAACATTTCAAACCGAAGGAGTTGAGACTACATTTTACATCTATATTATCTATAGTATTTTTATTCTTCTTAATCAAAGAAAACTTCATCCCGGTTTTAAACTTGTTTTAAAAAAATGTTTTCTACAAAGCTTCTTAGTAAAGAATTTTGCAAACACGTAATTTATATTTTTAATGTGCCTAATTGATTTGACTGTTGCTGTTTTCAGTCTCTTCGTATGTGCAGCTACGACCACCATGCAGCCATCTACTTCTTACTTCTGGAGAGACTCAGACAACACCGCAGCTCGGTGCTGCCGCAGAGCAGCTTGCAGGACAGCTGTAAGCAGCAGGGCGAGGCCAAGAGAAGGCCTAGCAACGTCGCCGAGCAAGCCATGAGGAAACTGGGACTCGGTCACGTTCAGGATGCCGGCAGGAGACCTACCGACGATTTCAGACCCTCCGAGCCTCCTAGACCGGAACTTCCCAGGCCCGAACTTCTTAGGACGGATCTCCCGAGACCCGAACTTCTCAGAACGGATCTATCCAGGCCCGAACTTCTGAGGACGGATCTGACCAGACCCGAACTCCTCAGAACGGATCTATCCAGAACCGAACTGACCAGGACGGATCTATCAAGAACCGAACTGGCCAGGACAGACCTGGCCAGACCGGAAATTTCAAGGACCGATCTGGCCAGGCCCGAACTGTCGAGGACGGATCTGCCCAGACCCGAGCTGACCAGATTGGATCTATCCAGATCCGAACTCGCCCGAGTGGATTTACCTAGACCTGAAATTACTAGGTCGGATTTGCCCAGGACGGATCTACCCAGGTCCGAAATGACCCGTGTAGAACAGTCAAGAGCGGAACCACCGAGAATGACACATCCGCCGTTCAGAGAATTGGCCCCCGTTCATCAGCAAGCTCAAGTCTTCCCGACAGAAGTCGTGACCAACGACGCCCAGAGTTTCACATACTGTTCCCCTCGCTACACGACGTCTTCTTTCGGTTCGTTCTCGTCGTCCAGCGGTCCAACCTACACCCCTGGTATTGTACCTCAGTACTCGAGCTCCACCGACGAAGGAGTGGAGACCGATATCGAGGATTCGTCTAGTCAACGGTCGCACCAAAGGCTCTCCTATGCAAGTTCCTCATCCTCAAGCGGAGTCGGAGTCCACAACAAAAGTCTTTCACAGCATCTCAGCTCCGATTCTTCGTGTTCTTCTTCTCATCAGAGTAATTTTTCAACGTTTGAAAGCAGTTTCGAATACCAGTTCGAGTCGGAACTAGGGTCGAGCCTGCCTTCTTGCACCGGTACGGACGTGCCACCTTCGACGGCTAACCAGGTGGTAATCAGCACGAGTGCAATCCACCCTGGTGTCTACGTCAGTAGCGACCATCGCTCTTGGTACCGACACCATCCTGTGGGAAACCATTACAAATTAAGTCGGAAGATGACCAGGTCGCCTGTGGACTTCAGGGAAGGGAGGCGTGCCTCTGACGGCCTAGTGGCGCAAAATGAGCCCGGGACCGGCCCGAAACCGTCCGTCGTGCCTAATATGGCCTTTAACAGTCAGAAGCTCAACGAAACTGGAAAGGCGAAAGGGGTCATGGAACTGCACCTCGTCCAGAAGGAACACCAAGCTCTTAAGTGCCTTTACCAGGTGTCGAGTCAAGAAGAGTCGAGTCAAAGGCAGGTGCAGCACGCGGATTACCGACGTGACGACAACGGTCGTCTTTCTAAAAGGATCAGCCTGCCGGAGGCTTTCCCCGAATCTGATCTGGGAGGCAGTAAAGCTCCACTACAGCAACAGTTGATGCAGCACAGGCTCCTGCAGCAGAAACGCCAAATACTTCAAAAACAGGGTGCCCTCCAGCAGAGTAGTACGGACCCCAGGAGACCGGTTTTCCGCCAAGCCTCCTACAAGCTAGCTCAGCAGACACCCATTCTGCCGCCGCTCCACAGCGACGCCGAGTTTCCCCCTATAGTGGAAGATAGCACTAACGGTGGCTGCCTCCATCAAGATGACCAACTTCATTCCATCGTCGGTCAGAATCCTTCTCGACTGAGCCCGGCCCTCCCAGTGGAAGAGTCTCTTCTGGACCCCTCTGGTGACGCATGGAGTTCCCTGCACGCGTCGCTCGCCTCGTGTCAAATAGGCGATCCCCAGGATATTCTGCCTTGGCAGTCTCCTCTCTATCAGCCCTCCTCTTGGAACCAGGTATTCCATCAATAGCCTCGTGCCGGTAATCCCTTTGACCTTCTCGTATAGATAGGACGGGTAGTGTCTGCACGACCTCCTTCTCCTAGCCGTCACCTCCGTATCGACGCCTCTTAGAGAGTTTCGTTAACTCGAGGCTACCCCCTCTCACTTATTCAAATAGACTGATACGACTCTGTCCGTCACTTTGGTTTCTTACGGCGAGTTTTTCTCGGATCGCCTTGTAGCAAACTTTACCCGACTGATATGAAACGGGTCGAGGCGCGAGGGAAAGCGGATTAGAAGGGCAGGTTGTCAATGTGGTCACGTAGTCTGTAGCTCACGATCTTATCGCCGCGCCATCATCTCATGTACCGTAGATTTAAGCAGCTTCTCATTTTCTATTGTAAACAAATAATTTTGTATTTATTATTAATTTTAGCGTTTTGTTTTTATTCTCATGTTGTTACTATTATTACTGTACTAGAGTTGTATTTGTCTTGTTTAACCTGTAGCAGGTAGTTACGGATGAATGTAGTCACATCATCTCTGTAGATTTAATTCTTTTTTTATTCGACAAGATTAAATGTGATTTTTTGTACCAAGCCGGAGTGTCCGTAGTGTTTTGTTTTCGACCCACCTCATTCATATACTTAGATCTCATCTCATCAACTTAGTCTCATTAGTACGCTTGTATTCCACCGCAGCACCTCTGTAGTGGCTCCACTCTGTCCAAGCCTCCACTCGACAACTGTCTTCAAGTCCCCCCCCCCCCCCTTCCTACTCTAAATACCTCCGTTTCATTTAGTCGTTCTCCAACATGACCTCACGCTAACTTGTTATTTCGTCAAACTTACTCCTGACCACTGACAAACTTGCTTAGGCAATTCTTATGTTTCTTCCACGTATCTACCAGTTCTTACAGTTTGTATTTCACAATATGTCGATCAAAATTACGAATAATATCTTTAGGACGCGCAAGAAATAAAAGCAGTGACGCAGTGCCAACTAGGAAAAACATACAGTTGGGGTTTCCCCAATTCAAAATTGATCCTCACATCGCAGTGACATTATTTGTTTTTACCAAGTGAATAATCCGTTCTTCTCTAATTAACAGAGTAAGTTTATTTTGAATGCATGTTTTAAATTATTTTATCAAATTTAATTAAGTTTGCTCTCACAGAATAAAACTGAAAAACTAAATCTAATCTGTACAATACCTAATTACATTAAAGCTCATTAGAGGTGGTTAGAAGTGGTTTGGCATGTAACTTAGTTCCACTAAAAACAACAAACTTTGTTTTGACCTTCTACACAAAACCGATGTAAGTATCTGTAGGAGTTACTGATGGTCGATGGTCAAGATGCCGATTTGACAACAACGAGTAGCCCTGGTTTCAAAATTTGACTCTAAACTGTTTTAGCTAACTCTTTTGCTTACTTCTTTTTAATTTCCACCTCTACCCTGGTGAATCGTAGCTTCAACAATATCAACGGTTGCTTTTTTAGACCACAGTACGATGAGTGGAAGTGAAACCAAGGACTTGGTGACACAGCATATTCCACTGGTAAACCAATCAAAGTTATAAAATCGAGATGAAAAAAAGTTTCAAAAGTTCTCTTTTTAACAAAAAATGTACCAATGTTCTAGTGTAAAAATGCTCAGTGCCAACCTGTGCGAAGAGACAAATAAAGTTACCAACAGGAGTAACTTGGTGAGGGTGGTGCCACTTATATTTCTTTCTACTTCTACACGTAGCAACATGTCTTCCTTCCTTTCTAAATGTACATTCCTAACTTCCTTCTTATTTCATCGATTCAAATATTGGAGGGGTTTGGTCGAGAGTGTAACTACAGACTCTAGCAGCCTACTCCTGCAACTATATTACAGTGAACTTGGTGCGTAGCTTCCGCGGCTAGATTTCTTATAAACAGCTTGATTTTCCGGAGAAAACCGCGTTACCGCGCGGGTTCGTCTTGTTGTTGCTTCAAGTAAAAATCACGAGGCACTACACCCCTGAAGATGCTTCCAGGAGTGGAAGCAAAACCAAGGACTCGAACCCCTTCGTGATGCGGATTTCACCGGAAAACCAAGCTGTTTATATTACAGTGCTGTAAATTCAATATCCCTCCCTTAGTATTAACAGAAATCATGTTGGAGATGACTATATCTGCTGAGGCAATGGTCAGGGTAACGTGGCTGCCATATTTAAAACTTAAACTGTTAAGCCGGCTCCACACTCTCGGCGAGACTACACGAGGGTCGGTGAATACGAGAGAGTGGAGGATGTGCTCGCCTTGCCTCGAGTAGTCTCGCCTCGCCTCGCCACGTCTCCCCTCGGAGTCGGTATTTCAGACGCGAGTCGAAAGGATCTCGTTGGGGGGTGTCTCGTCTTCATTCAACCCCTCGGCAAAACGGCGAGAGTGTGGAGGGTACCTCTTGTACTCGTGCACACTCGTAGCGAGCTCTCGGTGAGAGTGTGGAGCCGGCTTTATGAAGATAAGAGGCCGATGTCTGTACTAGTGGGCGGGGAAGCAGTAGTTGATAAGATGCAGCGGTTGTTGGGACCAGAGTGGAGGCTTTGTACTGTGTCATACCCTCGAGCATTAATTGACTTGTACGCTACTCCCCCCCCCCCCCCCTTGTCTTGCCAGCCTATATCTATATTCCATTATGCTCTCAACGTAGATTTAGTGTTTAGATTATCACCACGTAGACGACACTGGCGGGTGCTTCTCACACTAATCAAACCTTGGTGCTAGGACGGGGGTCGACGGCTGGATCGTAGGGCCCACAGACCATCCTAATTACGATATATGGTCGAGCGACGCTTTAAAGTGTACCATGTCTAAACTTGACAGATGTTTTGGTGACATAACTGACTGCTTGTCGTAGAAGCCAAGTCTGACAAATAAACATTTATGTGCAATGTACGGTGGACCATCCATGTAACACGTGATTACATCAACACCACTGTAATCAATGTGCTTTGACATACACGAAGATAGTCCATGGGAATTATTAAGGTAAAAACATGTAAACGGGAAATAAGATCTCAGAATGGCGATTACACAAATAAAAATTTGTCTGCCTGTTTCTGTGGCTCACAACTACTTACCGTCCTATTATTGAACGAATTCTCACATGAGATTTGATATTGTTTCAGTATCAAATTTGGAAATTAATATGGGACCAACAATGGGCAAATTATGACCTACCATCCAAATGTCATTAAACTCAGACGAGTAGTTGTTAAGATGCGGGGGAGGGGGTAGAAATAAATGTCGAACTACAGACAGACACAAGACCGAAAATGTTCCCTGATGTCTGAAACGGATTTTCGTCTAGAAATTTTTTAATTTCGTGACATTGTTCTTAAGAATGAAAAACGACAATGTCCGTTACCTTCGTTAAGGTAGGGAGTGACGTATGTAAATACATAAAGGACATGCAGAGACAATTTCTCTCAAATTGTCTCTAATAATTGGAGGTGCACAATTATTTGAATACATATTTTGACGAGTTATTACTCAGTTTCTTTGTGTTAAAGGAAGTAAATGATATTGATGTTGTTAAGCTGAAGGGAAGATACTCACCTCAAGAGTAGTCAGATATTGACACATGAGCAACTTAACTTATGCATGTTGGATTAGAATATATTGATAACAGACTCGATAGTGAATTAAGACGGTGTGCACGTCCTTATTCACTTATCAGGTCTGTTGTGCACTTAGTCAGGCTTTAGTCGAAAGTTCGCTTAGTTAATGAATTTGGACATGTTGAAAAAAAAAAAAAAATAAATAAATTGACGAGCTCAACATCGACGAATCTAATATTTGTGGGATGGGTCTCACAAACATCGATATCTTACATAATATTACGGTTTGGATCATTGACAATATTTTTTATTCCCCCCCCCCCCCCCCCGCATGTTAAGAGGTTTAGAAAGGAGGTCCGACGTTTGTTTAAACACCAAGATGTTCAAAGTTTTATGTTTATTTTCGTTGAACCATTCGAAAGTTCACAGGAGCGAACGAACAGACAAATGAACAAGGGAAATGATTCGGGTCCTTATCGGGGGATATGCCAAGTCACGCGCAAACGTTGTGAGATCATAGGTTCAGCCAAGTGTCTCCCTATCCAAGTAAGTGATGTTGTTTGCCTGCCCCCACAAACTCAAACTTTTCTTTCCCAAATCACTGCACAAATAGGTTTAACAGTTTGTTGTTATTTAATTTATATTTTTCCTATGGTTTATATTACGATTTTTTTAAAAAAAAAAAAAATGTTATGCAGTGTCTTATACAACATTGTATCCTCGCGTTGCGCAATTGCCTAGTTAGAATAATTATTTATGAACCTAGGGAATAATGTAAGTTTTATTTCCCGCGTGACTGAGTTGATTCCTGAGGCAAAGCTGAAGGAAAACAAAGGCAACTAAATCCCGAGGCGAAGCCGAGGGTATTAGGTATCTTAATTCCAGAGGAGAAGCCGAGGGATTAATAACCAGCCGAGGGAGATAATTATGTATAACAAGGGAATAATAATGCATTATTCTCGAGGTACATACAAAATTTTATCTCCAGAAAAAGTGCTGTATAAGATTTATTCAACAAAGAAAACATTTGTATTTCTTTTTAATTTGAATTTAATACAGAAATAAACAAATATAAATTATTTAAAACAATTATTAATTAAATCACTTTTAAATTAATAAAAAAAAAGTTTAATGAAAGCTAAGAAATAGTAAACAAAACATCGTAGAATGACTCGCAATACAGCTGGGAGTTTAAAAGCAGTGTTCCCAAACTGATTTCTACAAATTCCCAACAGTTGCCATTCAATCTCTACTAATTTAATTACATGATAATTAGATTGGCAAACGTAAATATAATAATCCCGTTTTCACATTATTTTCCCGTTTTTAAGAACGGGCATATAAAGACCAACATTATATTATTTTAGTCCCTACTGGAGATAAAATATTTTTAAATGTAGACATATAGAGTGATTTGGGAAAGAAAGTTTGAGTTTGTGGGGGACAGAGAATAGAGAGGGGGGGGGGGGGGGGGGGCAAACAACATCGCTTACTTGCACTGGATGTATTAGACCTAGTAGAACTTACTTGGACAGGGGTAGACTTGGCTAAACTAATCATCTCACAACGCAAGACTAGGCTTATTTTTATATACAAGTGTTTTTGTTGGGATTTCACTTTTTTTGTGAGTAATTTTTGTTTTTTAGCCTCTTGTTCTTTTTGAACTTATAGCATGTACAAATTATATAAGAAGAGAGGCAAAAGATAAGAAATGGACATCATAGAAAATAATTATCATTGTTTGGAGAAGGAGTTCGAAACGAAAAGACAAAGTGGCCAAGTATGTAACCCATGGGGAGTTCCAATTGAACTAAACAATTATCTGGTGTACGAGTGCGGACGAGCGGGAACTCTGTTTACAATCTTTGAGCTCAATAAAGAATAAAGATCAATCACTGACATTCCAAAATAAAATTCTATTAATGATAGTAAAGTAATACTTTAATTTGGAAAATCTCTACTATATACAAATTATCAAGTTTCTAGGATTGCTAGAAGTGCCTTAGAGTTATGATAAGTCAACTGATCAGTGACATAATAACAAAACTTTAGGCTCATATATCTTATGAACTAATATGGGTGGAGGTGTGACATTTCTATTTCTGGTTCAGTTTGTCATCAACTCTAACTTAAAATTAGTTTTACATAACAAAGTATCTGGAATAAGACAGTAGAGGGGGGTCCAAAATACCTTTATCTACGATTGATACGAAATATAAACATTATATCTTTGTTTAGATGCGTAGAAAGTGATTATTTACGTACTTGTATTCATTGCGCATCTCATAGTTCTGAATAATTCCTCTTCTTTACCACCCTAGGGCGGTAAAGAAGAGGAATTCTTTAGCTTTACGCACGATTAGTGAGTTTGTTTACATTTAACAAAACTAATTCGGTGTTCTTTTATTAAAGTAACTGTTTATATCGAGTTTTTAGTGAAAAACAATGAGTGAATCAAGTGACTTTGACGAAAATGTGGAGAATAATAATCCTCCAGAAATAATTAATTCGGCAAAAAATACAACTCACGAATTAATGCCATCTTTATCAAGAGAGAGATACGAACTTACATACTGCAAGTTTATTTGTTTCTGTATTTATTATTTAAATCTAACAATCGTAGATAAAGTACGGTACGCACCTCGTGGGAAAACGGCATTTTGCATTGCTCGTGTGGTTTTACTACCCTCGCTGTCGCTCGGGTGCAAACTCCACACTCGCATGCAAAATGCTACTTTCCGCACTCGACGCGTAATGTACTATTAGATGGTTCCAGTAAAGGATGGTAGGCTCTGCTCGACTTGGCCAGCTTAGCGACAAATATTTGGAAAACAAACTGTAGTTTTAATGCTTGAGGATGCCGTGTTTAAATGGTTTACAATGTAAGATATTTAATCATTAAGCCCCATAGTTAATTACCCATTAAACCATGTTGAACGAGTTCATTGTTCCCCCATTTTCGTCAAATATAAGTAAAATTTAATTTTATCTAATCCTTGGACACAACTGCAAACTTATTAGTCAGGGTGCCCATAGGCAAAAAAGTCACATATACATACTCTTTCCAAACCTTTTTGTATGGCTTGTTTAGGCCAAATCTGACACCGTTTTCCTCTGTGACTTTTTTTAGTTTTGGGGAGATTTTTTTTTTTTTATTTGAACCCTAAAATTTTGACGCGTCAGACTAGAAAATCGAAAAAAGTTCAGCGTCAGACAATATTAAAATGTTGATTTATAGGGTTCAAATAATGTATCTTGAGAAAATCAGCCAGTTATTAATTAATGATATTAATTAATTTTAATTAATAAAAATGGATATTAATTAATATGAACTAATATTAATTAATGATTAATAACCTGCTGATTTTCTCAAGATACATTATTTGAACCCTATAAATCAACATTTTAATATTGTCTGACGCAGAACTTTTTCCGATTTTCAAGTCTGACGCGTCAAAATTTTAGGGTTCAAATAAAAAAAAAACTCCCCAAAACTAAAAAAAGTCACAGACAGGGCTGGATTTACCAATAGGCCCACTAGGCCCTGGCCTAGGGGCGCACAATGCTAGGGGGCGCACGCTATAAAATAATTGTTAAAATAAAGAAAATGATTATGACTTTAATTTTCTTTTATACAGTTTATTGGTGTGCGTATAATTATTGTCGATGGCTTTTAAAATTTCTTAAAAGATAACTTTTCGTAAAATGCAGCAGTATTTCCTACTGTATGGTATGAAGAGGCGGCAAAAACTGTTGGGCCTAGGAGCGTCCAAACTTTAAATCCGGCCCTGGTCACAGAGGAAGACGGTGTCAGACTTTGCCTAAACAGGTTTGGAAAGAGTATGTATAAGTTACTTTGTTGCCTATGGGCACCCTGACTATATTAAAAACAATTAATTATATAATTTTATTTTATTAATATACTCAAAAATGTAGGTATTTTGTTGGGGAAATTTTAATTAAATAAAATGGTTGCGTTTGAAGTCACATGACATAAAAAAGGGTTTCATTGGTATTGTAATCATGAAATTAAAACGGGGGGGGGGGGGCTTTGATAATCAGATTAAATTGCTATATATTCTTTATATTTTTAGTAATGGCAGAAATATAGTTGTTCTTTTTTTTTGGGGGGGGGGGCATGAAAATTTAAATAATATCCATAAGTGTTATATATTTTTGTGATCTACTCTTCAATACCTTTCATTTGATATCCCATTCAAAATTTTAAAAATATATTGTGTGACATGAATTATCCGCCATTTTTTAATTTGAACAGCTGATAATTTTGAGTTCGCCATGCTTTTGGTTGTGTGCGCGTCAAAACAAAGTTTCATGTTTTTTTTATCTCTTTTGATTCAAAAGATATTGGAACCGTACAGAGTGACAAACAGACAGACACAGGAATGAAACTATAAAGCCTAGTCTACATTGGTCGAGTAGCTAGGTCGAGTAGCACTCTACCAAGCTACTAGCCTAATGTGAACGATACGGATAGTAAACGGTCGAGGAGAGTGGATAAAAGTTGGTCGTGTACGTGTATACAAGCGAGTGTGGTGGTAGAGTAGCTCGACCACTCGACGGGCGAGTAGACCCCCCACCCCACGTCCGTCCTAACATTGAATACCTCTTCTATATATTAATTGCGGGATTATTCGGAACTAAAAACCTAATAACCTCACTTTACTAGGCTACTATCTCAAGCACGTGTGAACGACTTTAGAGTCACTCTACCAAAAAACAGCACACCATTTTACTCTACCGTCCCTTGTGCTAAAAAGTAAGCTAGTGCACTCGACCATTTACTCGACCAATGTAAACAAGGCTTAATAGTTACTTTTTTGGTTTTACCAACGAAACCCTAAAAAAAACCGATTCTAGCGGAATTTAGGGTGTGATGTGTGGTAAGTACAGTATCAGTATACATATTCACACTTGAGGTATGTACAGTACATACCTATATTCCTAGATACCTAATATTTACCTATAAACCAGTCGGATACACATATTATTATTATTTGTTAAATATTCCACTAAGTGAGAAAATTGGCTTGAAGAATAGAGATAGAATTCTGAATTCTTGAACCCCCCCTCAACTCCTATAAATGAATAATTGATAATTAAATATAAAATTAATTAATTCTTATTTAATTGTCTAATTATTAATTGCATAATTTAAATGAATAAAGAAATAATGGTGTTAAATAATATTTGTTCATTATGTTACTTGAGCTTTATCGACTGAGTAGTATTTAGTACAAAGTAGGGATGGGAGGAACGGTTCCATGAGTGGAACGAGTTACAACGTTTCGTTCCAAACCAATAACTAGTTATTTTAGGAACGTTTAAATTTATGTTCCAAACAAACCCATCCCCACTCCATTACTCTACTCTACTATACAAGACAAGTACAACGATAAGCTTGGCTGGATCTGGACCTTGTTTTGCTTGGAACGAAAACAATAGTTTTCAAGTTCAATAGTTTTTAGTTTGTTAAGTTTCGTTGATGTTTTCTCGTTCCCGTCTCCTCTTGAATCAGTTTAGTTTCCATAATCACTCTTTAATTATTTTGTTCCATAATCACTTAAAAAATATAATTTTTTAAAAAACGGTGAAACAAATTTGTATCGAATTCAAGCAATAAAAAGTTATTAAATAAATAAAAATAGACAGTAAAATAACATAAAAACTTCAAAGTCGTTCCAAAAATATCGTATTTCCCTGAAATCTTGGAACGATTGGAACTGAGTTATATTTATAGTTACGTTCCTTTCCGTCCATCCCTACTACAAAGTCTTCACACCATAGCTATAACCATTTCACTGAAATTTTAAAATTAATTTATTAAAATTTATATTATTTATATAAAATGTTCTACAATAACATTACATTTTGATTGTATTATTATTTTCTGTCTACATGGTTAATCCAAAGGAAAACGCAAGTCTGCGTGAAGTTCGGATTCCTTTGCAACTTGCAACTAAGTTGCACTTTCTTACATCGTTTTGTAAAACTTCCTCAGTGATGAGCAACTAAAATATCATAATATAATATCTTAATTACTGTTATATAGGATAAAAACAGCCGCCGTACAATCTAATGTCAGCGGACAGCCTAATAAGACCGCGTTGTTTTGACCGCCCCCATACCCGTCCTCAGTGCTGCCCCCATACCCGTCCTCAGTGCTGCCCCCATACCCGTCCTCAGTGCTGCCCCCATACCCGTCCTCAGTGCCGCCCCCATACCCGTCCTCAGTGCAGACCCCATACCCGTCCTCAGGGCAGCCCCCATACCCGTCCTCAGTGCCGCCCCCATTCCCATCCTCAGTGCTGCCCCCATACCCGTCCTCAGTGCCGCCCCCATTCCCATCCTCAGTGCTGCCCCCATACCCGTCCTCAGTGCTGCCCCCATACTCGTCCTCAGTGCTGCCCCCATACCCGTCCTCAGAGCAGCCCCCATACCCGTCCTCAGTGCTGCCCCCATACCCGTCCTCAGTGCTGCCCCCATACCCGTCCTCAGTGCAGCCCCCATACCCGTCCTCAGTGCCGCCCCCATACCCGTCCTCAGCACCGTCTCAAAACAAACAAAGCAATAATCTCATAAGACATTATTTTATTTGCGCTTTTAAAAAATGGAAGAAGATTGTTGCATCCGAGCTTACCGAAGGTAACGGAAGCATTGTGTTCACTTTTGAGAACGAAAAACTTTTATGTCTCAGAATTTAAAAATTCCAAGACAAAAATCCGTTTCAGACATCAGGGAACATTTTTGGTCTCGTGTCTGTCTGCCTGTCTGTCAGTCTGTGTGTCCGCGAATTATGAAACGTGTGACGATATTAAAATTTTTAAGTTTTTGGTAGTTTTCATACTACGGAAAGATTAAATTTTACTAAATAAATTAAATCAAATTATAATTATCAATAACTACGGGAGACATACAGAGAAAAATAGACCCCCGCACAGGGACTCGAACCACGGGTCCTCCTATTAATCCGTTACAGGTGCTCTTACGAGTATGTCTCCCGTAGTTATTGATAATTATAATTTGATTTAAAGTGTGACGATAACTTGAGTAAATGTCGACCGATTTTGATGAAATTTGGTAGACATGTTCATTTTACCAATGCCCAAGACGAGTTCGTGGGACAACGTTATCCGTCAAAGTGTTCACGAGCAACGCTCGCGTAAACGTGAACTTCAAATTTAAAATTAGAATTTTAGGTCGAGAAAAAAATCTCACTTCATATTATATTCAATGAGACAAACATTTTTTTTCAAATACAATTTTTTAGTAAAACAAACAGCAACACCGCTATGAAGTGTTAAAGATCGCTAAAACTATTAATAGTTTTAGCACAATTAACAATATAACAATAAAGTAATATAACAATAATTTTAATGTTAATATAACAATAAAGTACATGATAGGATGCGAGGAAGCTATGTGCCACACTAATTGGCAGTCTATTTACTTTTGTCACAATCTACGAATTAATAAGATTATTTGTCTATATAGACTTACGAGTTTGAGTACAGCAATATCTGGGGGCAAAATAGTGGCCCCGCCAAGTCGAGCTAAGCCGCACCATCCTTTACCGGATGCATCTCAAAGCACTTTGGACCCCCTCTATTATCCTATGAAACATACTTAGATATATGTAAAGTTAATTTTAAATTAAAGTTCATTAAAAACTCAATCAAAAATAAAAATGTAACACTTCTTCCCTATTTGTTACATAAGATATATTATGAGGCTAAAGTTTTATTATTATGTCACTGATCTACTGACTCATCATAATTCTAAGGTACTGCTGCAATCCTAGAAACTTAAAATTAAGCACTTGTTGTCGCCGTCGCAGCGCGTTAAATATCTGTATTTAGAAATAAGTTGAAAAGCCTTGGTTCCGTAACTGAAGAGTATTTTATTTTAGCTCTACGTTACAGAAAATTAGTAATGTGTCTAATGTCAAATTGTATTAAAAAACTAATAAATATATATATATATGACAGTGATTGATACATGTCGCGAAATCATATAACAAATAAATAATACAACTAAATATATATAAAATAAATATAAATTATATATAAAACTAAGATTACCGCTAAGGCGGTAACACTCCCGGCCTAGCGTAGTGCCTCTGGTGTTTCTACCAGAAGCACTACCGACTTGGCTGGTCTTTCCTTTTCACTGCCTTGCTCGAATCTTAGTCTTACCGACCTCACCAAACCATCGTCCCCAGGCGATACAGCAACTATTAATGCTAGGGGCCAAGAATTTCTAGGAGTGGAATCGTCCCTACACAATACTATGTCCCCAACTTTAAGGTTTCTTTTTGGGGCAATCCACTTAACACGCGCCTGGAGAGTCTGCAAATATTCTCTTCTCCAACGTCCCCAAAAGGCTTCGGCTAGACTTTGTACTTGCCTCCACCTTCTTCTAGCATACGTGTCCTCCGAGAATGAACCAATAACTGAAGGCACGGGACCCTTAAGCTGAAGCAAATGACTGGGTGTAAGAGGTGACATCCCTTCATCACTAACCAAAGCTGTTATAGGTCGGCTATTTATAACTGCTTCGCATTCGATGAGAAGAGTTCGCAGACAGTCCTCGTTGAGTTGCCCTTTGTGAGTGCCTAGTAGATAGTCTAAGATTCGTCTGACAGAACCAATCTGTCTTTCTACCGCACCTTGATTATGACTTGCCTTTGGAATACCTATCCTAAATTCAAATTTACAATTTTGATCTGCCAAAAAACGCTGTAATTTTAATGGATCAATTCCTAGTGCTGCTTTACGCAGCTCCTCCTTCCCCCCTACAAAATTCGTCCCTGCATCTGTTCTAAGCAGCTTAATTTGACCTCTACGGCAAACGAATCTCCTAAGTCCGTTTAAAAACGAATCCGTGTCTAGGGTATCTATTATATCCAAATGTACTGCCCTACTAACCAAGCAAGTAAACACTATACCGTATCTTTTGATCTGTCCCCTACCTTGTTTTACATAAAATGGACCGAACACATCTGCTGCGGTATATGTAAATGGTGGTGATGGTGTTACTCTTTCTGGTGGTAAATCGGCCATTTTTTGACATTCGAAAGCACCTCGAAGACGTCTGCACATAACACAATTCTGAATGTATCGAGCTACTACCGAACTGCCTCTTACTATCCAATAACCCTGTACTCTTATTTCTCCTAGCGTAATGCCTCTACCTTGGTGAAATACCTTTTCGTGATAATGCCTTATGATAAGCTCTGTAATTTGACCCTTTTGAGGCAGGATTATGGGGTGTACTTCATTTTCACAGAAAGGTGAATGTTTTACCCTTCCTCCAACCCTAAGTAGTCCGTTATTGTCTAATACTGGGTTTAATCTAGCTAAATGTGATACTTTATTCCTTTTAACTTCTCTTTGGGCTAATGCTATCTCTTGCTTAATACTAAATTTTTGATATGTTTTTAAAACCAAAATTTCTGCTTCTTTGATTTCATCAGTTTCTAATGGGTTTTCTTTCTGATAAATTCGCTCTTCTTGATGGAGAATTTTTTTATTTTTTAACTTAATGCATTTTTCCATTAAATTATATTTTTTGTTTTCCTGATTTTTCTTGTTATAAATTTTATATTTTAAAACCTTTACATACCTAATTGCTATTGCTACTGCTCGACGTAAATTTTTCCAAGATGAGAAGTATTGTAATCTTTCTAGAAAGTCATTGTGGCTGCTTACTTTTATATCCCTTATTTTAGCACCTTTTACTTCTGGGTCCAGTGGGTGCACCGAAAAGTTAACGTCCTCGATAGGTAAAATATTCTCCCACAAGAAATCTGGACCCTTCAGCCATTTTGACGTAAGTAAATCGGACGCATTTAATCCTCTAGACGCATAATCGGCCGGATTAGATTTAGATTGCACATAATACCAATCCTTTGTATCCGAGCAATCTCTTAATGACTGAATCCTGTTAGCTACGAATAAATGAAAGCGTTTTGATTCATTCCTAATATACCCTAGAACGACTTTGCTATCTGTCCAAAAGTATTGCTTAGCTGTATAATCTATTTCGCGCCGAATCGCCTCACTTGCCTTAGCTACAGCTACGGCTGCCGTTAACTCTAGTCTGGGTATAGTTATTTCCTTTAATGGCCTTACTCTAGCTTTGCCAAATACAAACTCGCAATGAATTTTTACTTTATTATACAATATTCTAAGATACGTCACGTGCCCGTAACCGCTAAAAGAGGCATCTGCGAAATGGTGCGTCTCAATTCTTTCTATTGAACTGCACTCTTTGGGCTTATAGCACCTTGGAATACTAATATTATTATTAGCTAATGTACCTAATTCTCTTAACCATCTATCCCACAGGAACTTGGTTTTTTTCTGGTATAGGATCGTCCCAACCTGCATCTTTATAATTTCTATCTTCCCTACTAAGATCTTGTAGAATTATTTTTCCGGTCATAATGAATGGTGCTAGAAACCCGAGAGGATCGTAGGCAGAACAAAGCGTTGATAGTATACCGCGCCTTGTAAAGGGACGGGGTTCTACCGCGACTTTGAACAGAAACTCATCTCGCTCTACGCACCAAGATACCCCCAGTGCTCTTTCCATTGGTAACGTTTCATTCACATCAAAATCTTTAAGACCCGACGCTCTATCCTCCGGTTTTATATTTTTTACTACTTCTGAACTGGAAGAAAGTAATTTATGGAATCTGAAACCCCCTTTACTGCACAAATCTTGCAACTCTCGAATCATAGCTATGGCTTCTTCTTCCGAGTCTACCGACCCACACCCATCGTCCATGTAGAAGTTGCGGTGAATAAACTTAGCTGCTCTGTCTGTTACCTTATGGCCATGGTCAATAGCTGTTCGTCTTAAGGCATAATTGGCGCAACCTGGTGAAGACGCAGCTCCAAACAAATGTCGTGTCATTCTGTAAACCTTAGGGGTTTTTGTAGTGTCCCCGTTTTCCCACCAGAGAAATCTAAGTAAATTCCTATCACTTTTCGGAACAATAACCTGCATGAACATACCCTCAAGATCTCCCACAAAAGCAACCCTTTCCTGCCTAAATCGTATCAAAACTCCTATGAGTGAACTCGTTAAGTCTGGACTCGAAATTAAAACGCTATTTAAAGAAATTCCCTGATAAATAGCTGAGCAATCAAAAACAACTCGCAACTTATGCTTTTTTGGGTGATACACTCCATGGTGAGGTAAATACCAAACTCTACCTTTAATTGTGTCATCTTCTACCACTTCCTCAGCATGCCCCTTTTTGAGTGTATCATCCATAAAAGCTAAGTAGTCTACTCTAAATTTATCGTCTCTAAATTTTCTCTCCAACGATTTTAACCGTCTTTCAGCTAATATTCTATTTACGGGTAATATTATGTTTGGATCCTTTAGAGGGAGCGGCATCTCATAACGATTATCCTCTCTTTGGATAATACTCTTTTCAACCTGATCTATAAATCTTTTGTCATTTACAGAAAGACCCAAACCATGATCTCTACTTTCCGAAGCACAATCTAAATTAAACATGTTTATAATTTCCTTGACAGTTATTTTTCTAACTTTATTTTGAATAAATGATTTACACCCTGCTGGACGGGGACCAATTATTCCCCAACCTAACTCTGTTCGCAAACCATATGGCTCATCCTGTTGCCCCTTGATAACTTCAACAGGACACAGCGCACGGGGGCAATTGTTGCCTATCAATAACTTTATTTCACAGTCCTTCATTAAAGGCTGCAAACTGTTTTTTAAATGACTAAGATGTTCAAACTGTCCAGCAATTTCCGGGGTTGGTATCTCATCTGCTGATCCTGGGATAAAATCTTTTACATAGGTATTACAAGGGAGATTGAACTCTACCTTACCGTCAAAACTTTTAATTTGAACCCCTGGTACTCTTTCGGTGTACTCATCGGTTTTTTGATTGATTGTACTTAATTCTAATCTAGTAGGTATTCCCTTTAACTCTAGGTCTAGTTTTAAACTTTCTGCTATAAAGTAAGCATCGCTACCGTCGTCCAACAATGCATAAACTATTTTATTCTTTAAATTACTAGAATTTTGAACCCTAACTGGTATTATAAATGATGTGGTGCCTTTAAACTCTGTTTTTACCTTCCTTGTACTTGCTGTTTCCATCACTATTTTATGTCCTACTTTGACATCTTTACTTTCCTTATTATACGTTGGATACAGAACATGGAGACTAGTTGGATGGTTTTTTTTGCAATCCTTGACAGTGCATATAGCTCTTTTCTTACAATCTTTGCCCCTATGACCACGAACTAAACATCTAAAACAAAGGTTTTCACTATAAATAAATTTTTTAATAATTTCTGAATTTTGTTTAGCCAACTCTGTGCACAACTCAACCAAGTGACCGCCTTTGCAATAAATACAGAATTCTCCTTGAATTTTACTAGACTGCCCCAGATCCTTAGGTGAAGAATAATTTCGACGCCCTTTAGCCGAAAAACAAATATTGCGTTTGTCTTGGTAGTTATCCCTAGTAAAACTTTTACTTGTTGGTAAAATATAAACGGGATGATTCATATGTCTAGCAATATCACTTACATACACTGCTAGATCTTTAATTGTTTCTAGTCCTAGTTTAGATTCAATAAATTTAACCCACCCTTGCAAAAACTTAACAGGTAATCGAGAAACCATTTTTTTTAAACAGACCTTTGTGCTGATTTCCTTTTGAGCCTCTGGTGATAAGACACGGCTAGCAGTAGTAAGAGCTTCAGCATACTCTAGTAAGCCCTTACTGTCGCTTAAACCGAAGGTAGGACCATCGACCAGTTTATTAGTCCACGCTTCAGTTACTGCAGCTGGGTTACCAAACCTACGCTCGAGGAGGGAAACACTTTCTGAGTAACTCAACCCAAAGTTTTGTTGAAAAACCTTTAAAGCCTCTCCCCCAAGAAACCTTGATAAAAATATTCTTTTATCATGCTCAGGTAAGATTCCATCCTCTAAATAAGTTTTAATTTGGTCCCTAAAAATGGGGAAATCAACACAATCGCCTTTAAAAATATAGGGAACTAATGAATTCAGAATTTGGACCTTAGACATTATAAAAAAGGAATTTGTGACAGGATTACCAGAAGATACCAAATCGTTACTCCCTGGCATAATAGTTGCTGTATCTTTCCCTTCAGTGGGTCTTTTTAGAAATAGTTGAGATAGGGAGTGATCATTTTCATTTTTCTTTTTCTGTTCTGATGGAGTTACTTGAGTTTTAGTCGACTTGGGTTGATATAACGCCTCTGATGACATTGGCCGGTAATGATCTTGTTGAGCTCTAAGACTGCTTAACACCATTTCTAAATCTTGGTCTTCTAATTCAGAATTTTTAATTGCCTCCTGCACTAATCTAGCTTTTTCTACATCGGCGTCTATTTCTCTTCGTTTGGCTTCCAGTTCTGCCTTTTTTGATTGCAGCTGCTTTTCCATTTCCATAGCTTCCAATCTAGCTACTAATTTTCTTGCAGTGCTACTACTGTTGGACAAGCCAGATACTCCTGATCTTATTGACCTAGACTTTCCGTTTGATGACTCCGACCTCATACTGCATGCATCAGCTTCTCCCTGGTTTACAGACATTTTCCTTGGTATTTTCTAATATTCCTTGTTCTTCTAATAGTAATTTTCTGTAACTGTCGCCGTCGCAGCGCGTTAAATATCTGTATTTAGAAATAAGTTGAAAAGCCTTGGTTCCGTAACTGAAGAGTATTTTATTTTAGCTCTACGTTACAGAAAATTAGTAATGTGTCTAATGTCAAATTGTATTAAAAAACTAATAAATATATATATATATGACAGTGATTGATACATGTCGCGAAATCATATAACAAATAAATAATACAACTAAATATATATAAAATAAATATAAATTATATATAAAACTAAGATTACCGCTAAGGCGGTAACACTTGTGTAGAGTTCAAAGTACAAATAAAGGAAAAATTACAAAATCCAAAAAAAATATGGTTCTTTGCCCCTTAACGCCAATAGAAAAATCGTTTATGCAAAATTAATAAAAAATTATAACTTGTGCTACTAGCGTTTTCTAAATGATATTTTCGAAACTGAAGTATTATTTTACTCTGATTAATATAATGTTTTATTGGAATAAGTGTGATTGATGTTTATTTAGTATTGAGGTGGAAGATTGTGAACTTACAGTTGCCGCTCGTCCGCTCTCCTACACCAGGTAATTGTTAGAAATGTGTAATTTTGACACAGACTCAAAATTCTAAGGTAATTCTAGTAATCCTGAAATCTTGAAATGTTTTCAAACTAATAATATAATTTAAAAAAAAATTTTTTTTGTCCTCTTAGGTAATAAAATAACGCCTATTCAAAGTAATTTAAAAAAAAAAAAAAAAAAAAAAATTAAAAAACTGTCTGCCCCCCCCCCCCCCTCTATTCTCTGACCCTCTCGAACTCAAACATTATCTTTCCTGAATTGCGTTTAAATTTAAAAACATGTTCTGACTTGACAATTACGCAGTACGAGAGTACAAAGTAGTATACGCCGCTCCTTAACATTTTATTTTCTTTAAAAAAAAAACATCTTAATTAAAACCGTAGGGAAAATATCATCTATATAATAGAAGAAGAAACTGTCTAATCTCTTTGTGCTAAGTCGGACGGAGGTGACAGACAGAGAAAGGAAGCGAGTTAAGGCCGATATTGGTTTTCGTATTGTATTAAATAAAAAATATTTCCAAGAAGAAAAGTTTCCAATTTTGAGCAATGTACCCACACAACTATAATTTTATAAATTTATATAAAGAAATAAACCTGGACCGATGTCAAATTGAAATTTCTTATTATGCAATATCCCAATAAATTTAATTTTTAATGAGTTAGACATTTAGCTAGAGTAGGGAGTAGTACTTGATGAGAGGGGATGAGCTGAGAGTGGGAGTGTATTTAATAAGATGATGGTAAGTAGGGAGTGTGTTTGATAAGAGGATGGTGATTAGAGAGTATTACTTGATAAAAGGATGGTGATTAGGGAGTGCTACTTGATAAGAGGATGGTGAGTAGAGTGTTATTTGATAAGAGGATGATGATTTGGGAATGGAACTTGATGAGATGATGGTGAGTAGGGAGTGTTACTTGATATGAGGATGATGGGTTGAGAATGGAACTTAATGAGATGATGGTGAGTAGGGAGTGTTACTTGATAAGAGAATGATGATTTGGGAATGGAACTTGATGAGATGATGGTGAGTAGGGAGTGTTACTTGATAAGAGGATGATGATTTGGGAATGGAACTTGATGAGATGATGGTGAGTAGGGAGTGTTACTTGATAAGAGAATGATGATTTGGGAATGGAACTTGATGAGATGATGGTGAGTAGGGAGTGTTACTTGATATGAGGATGATGGGTAGAGAATGGAACTTGATGAGATGATGGTGAGTAGGGAGTGTTACTTGATAAGAGGATGGTGATTTGGGAATGGAACTTGATGAGATGATGGTGAGTAGGGAGTGTTACTTGGTATGAGGATGATGGGTTAGGAATGGAACTTGATGAGAGGATGGTGAGAAGGGAGTGGTACAGTGGTGATATTTGAGTTGCAGGTGATTGGATGCGGGATGAAAAGCGGGGTGCTGGGTGGATCTGCTGGCGGGCTGTCGACCGGGTCGACTGCTAGCGGAGTGTCGGGGTCTCTGATGAGCACCTCTCTGACGTGGTCTCCGATGCAGCCCCTGGACGAGAGTCCCACATCGGAACAGATGGACCTCATGTGAACACCCTCCGACCTGCCTACTCGACCCAATCTAACCAGGACACAGCGCCATCACTAAGTTTCCTCAAAGTATTCATAGCTCCATTGATGCACGTACTCACAGCTATTTGTTTCTTGATCGAAAACTCTGCTCAAAGAGCGGTTTCATCCCTAATTCTCTTACTAAAAGTTAAAATAGAATAAATCGTGTCCCATAATAACTGAATTTTTAATAAGTTTTAAAAAGAATGAACTAAGGAGAAGCTATTTTGTATAAACAGGCACAGTGCGGCGAGTGATCACAGTATAGGTGTATATATGACATTATAAATACAAGTGTGGGTGTGGAGTGCTGCCCACAGTGTTTGTCATTTGAGAGAAACTAGTCATACGATTTAGTACAACAAGTAGATTCAATGAAACCTTTCACTGGAGTTTTCTAAGAAAACCCATTTTTTATAAATATAATATTATTTTCAACTCTTCGTCACATTAAATCTTGCAATCAATTCTAATTCGATTGAAATTCTAAACATTTTCAAACTAAAAAAGTATGTTTAAATTTATTTTTAGAATTTCACCACCAAACTTTTCCATATAAATGTGGAATATTTATTAATTAGTGTGCAATACTAAGGATTTGTTAAAAAACTAATGACTGATTATTGGCACTGTCGTCGTTCGAAACATAATGTTGGTCTGGCAGATTTCAGAGCGTTTGCTGATTTTGAAACGGGTCAAATAAATAAAGAAGTCATCATCATCATCTGTCAACCGTCTTGAGAAACTAACGGCGGCCCAAGGTAAACTGTACCAGCTGCTATTCAAACTGTTGATTGTTCAACACTGAACTGATTAACGTTTCTCTTCTTGTGTCCTCCTCCGTCATTATGTTGGCGAAATCAACCTGAAAACAACTTTCTTTCGAATTACATAAAATGTACGAGACACAGCCGAGTCAGAATAGCATCTGCTGACCTCCCCAGGTTTTAGTTTTAGACTAAATAACTCGAAAGTGAACCAATCGGTTTTGTCAAATACTAAAGAGTGAGTAATTTACCGCAGAACATACGAAATCATTGAAGGGATCTCCGTACATCTTTCAATTTCATGCAGATCTTTCTGCAAATATCCAGATCTCATTTCAAGAAAGGCTCTTTCAAATTTGCTCTCACGATTTGATTGCGCAACTTCACTTTTTTTAGAAACAAATGTTATTGTTAAATTTACATCAATGGGACTCTAACGGTCGTCGATAATATAGTAACATTACATATCAAGTGAAATCCGTTGTAATTTTGAGTTTTAAAATTATCCAAAATTATTATGATGGTTTTGAACGATACTTTGAGGAAACTTAGCGACTCTGTGAGGTACCCAATCACTACTTCTTCTTGAAGCATTTGTAAAAGCTGTCTCTCGACGTAAAATTATTCTTATATATTATATTTATGGAAGTAGCTTAAGGACGTCATTAGTAGAACGAAATGACTGGGCACGTGGAACGTGGAAGGCCACTATCGAGGCCGAAAAGCATTTTTGATTACGCTGAGAGGCAGTTTGTCTAAGAGCTTGTATATATATAATAACTGCGGTTAAACAAGCTTCGAGTATATTGTTCAGAGGTTTCTCTGTCTTATCATTAAATCCTCACCCCCCCCCCCCCCATGTATTATCACAATTTAGTTTTTAATTATATGTTAATTTTTGAAGTTAATTATAAAAAGCGTGAAGAGGCCCCGAGATGGAACCGATAAACATTTCCACTCACTGTCAGCAAATATTTTTTTTTAAATTTTAGTTTAAAAAAAAGTAATAATGTAAAATAAAATGTTATGAAAAGAAAAATTTAAAGACAATAAAAATAATTAATTGAAGTGTCAAGGTTGCATTAGTCGGAGAATCGCATCTACTCTCAAAATCTCTACAAACGAATTATATATTGTACGTTTCTACCCAACATTATTATATTTGTTATTGAATGCCAAGTCATGTTGGTTTCTCTGCGAGATTCTTGACACTCACTCTAAACTTGTCTTTATAATGTAAAGTAATATTATTGGTCTAGTCAAATGATACTACAACATTATACTTGCACAAGGTCGAGTATGGAGGCATGTAGGCACCAAGCCCACTAGACTCTTTTTACAATTAGTATTAACTTTTGAAACTCAGTCAGACTGACCAATCTATATGAGAAAAAAAAAATCACTAAGTCTGTGGGAGGGGTGGGGCCAGTGATATTTTTGTTTTTCCAGTTGGCCCGACCTTCCCGAATTCAAACTCCAGTGTTTTCATTGGCTCCCCTCCACATTTTTTCGATTTTCCTGAGCTGCTTTAAGTTAATACTAATTGTAAAAAGAGTATAGGTACAAAACCAAGTCTGTGGAAACGAAAGACCTCTGTATTCTGTATGCAGAGATATCATAAAAACGTCCACTATAGAGCTGTAAAAGTGTGAGTTATCGCACTATAGAGCTGTCAAAGTGTGAGTTATCGCACTATAGAGCTGTCAAAGTGTGAGTTATCGCACTATAGAGCAGTGAAAGTGCAGGCGTCTGCTTAGACGACAAACAGACATTTTTTAAAAACCACTTTTTTGGAGACCTCAAAACGTGTAAATCCATCAAAATCTCAAAGTCGAATTTTCACGCCATCACAGTACTTTCTCTTTATATGAGAAAGTAAAAACAATAATAATTTTAAAAAAGAGTTTACCCTAATGAATTAGGTATATAGAATCTTTTCCCGTCCTAATGCTCCGATTGGAAATTTTAAAGTCACATGTTTGCGCAAGCGTTCCTCGAGAACGCTTCGACGGATAACGCTGTCGGACGAACTTAGCCTCAGCATTATACCAATTTCCAAAAAAAAATCGGTCAACTTTTACCCATGTTATTGTCACACACGTAAAGTTTACTCACACACTGACAGACAGAAAAATATCCCACTTTCACTTCTCAGAAGTTTCACTATAGCCCAAATAAAATAAAATCATAAATAAAATGGTTCTAGCAAATTTTATCCTCTACAAGTTTGAAAATAACTCTGATGCATAGCATCAACAGAAAAAAAGTGGGGAAATTTCGACTTTTTTTCAATACAACTCTGATAGAACAGGGCTGCCGTTTCTGCAAACTTATTTTTTACTCTAGTGGCCTTGGTTCCTACATCTAAAACAATGCTATATACCCGACCTTTTGCAACAAACCATGTATAATTTGACTGGACTATATCGATCTTATTTATATAAATAAAATTATTATATATTTATGTATTGGAAAATAATAATAAAATTAATAAGCCCGGCTGTCTCGGGCGTTTAATCATGTAGTCGTAATGTTAAGCAATATTCTAAGGTAAATTTGTGAATTTCCGTTTATTTTCAACATTCATTTGTTAAATAATTTAAATGTTAGCAAATGTAATGTAACGACGCCAGATTGTAACACGTGTTCGTGGTGTCTTTTTTCCTGGATGAGGACAACCTGAGCTAGCTTCTCCTTGGATAAGCCCGGATTCAGCTAGCCTTCCACCTGGACGAGGACGACCCAACCTGGCTTCCACCTGGACGAGGACGACCCAACCTGGCTTCCACCTGGACGAGGACGACCCAACCTGGCTTCCACGTGGACGAGGTCGACCCAACCTGGCTTCCACGTGGACGAGGACGAAACGACCTGGCTTCCACCGGAACAATGTCGGCTCTCTCAGGCTGCACGTCTGGAACTGTAGGAGAATAAGACTGGACCGGAGTTGTGGTTGTGGAAGGTTGGGCGGTTTGTTTAGACATGGCCTCACGTGGTGGTTCTGGATGGATTCTCTCACACAACGACCTCACCCTTGAACGTTGCTCACTTTGTATCTCTTGTATAGTTAGTATTTTAACTAGTAGAGTGAGACGAGGGAGCACTGCTGCGAGCTCTTCACTTTCACTCTACGTATATTATATATGTATCATGTAAGTAACATTTAACAATCGGCTCTCTACAAAATACTAAACATTCCTTTCTAAATCTGACCATATTGTAAGGGCGGTTCACACAGGGTGAACCATTCTGTGCGTCAAAGTTCCCATTGTGGGCAGTTGACACATAAAGTTGGGTGCGGCGGCGATGGACTTAGTCCAGAGATGAACTGCCCTTACCCAATATTTGTGACGATGATCCTGTAGCTCAGGTCTACGTTCCAGCCATTTTATTATTGAAAGGAACGGCACAACTATTGTCGCAAGAATCGCTTTGTCAATGCATGGATTCGTCGGTCAAGATGTCACAGCCTTACAAACGTCACTGTTCCCAAAGCCACTCATTGAAGCGTCTTTTCTTTCTATATATATACATATACATATACTTTGTTGAGACGAGTTTAAAATGACAAAATGTCGGTAGAACAACTGTAACTGAAGTAATTAACAATACTGATAACTTATTGGCAATAAACAACAGTTATGTGATGTCCGAGATAGAATCCGACTCTCTCCTTCACTACGACTATATTACTTACTAACGACTTGATACATTGATTTAGACTGCATGAGGTATCCGTCATTTGCATTTGTCAGCTGTGACTTGTGACGCACAACTAAACACTGTAGGCTGTTTTCCTAGCTGCAGTGCACTGTGCCAAGTTGCCTCTATATGAGATAACAGCATTTCTTGTGCATCGACAGAGCAGTGCGGAACGTCAAGTTAAGTCTCATTTATCTGTAAGAGCAGCCTCCCATTAAGGTGGCAAGCTTCAAGAGTAAATTGTTTGGTAACATTGCAAAGAGCTCTTGTATAATATAAGTATGTATATAACTACGTGTTACGGGGTCAGGGAAATTAAAATTAGTGCCATTCGTGTATATAGAGCGAGATAATGATGAGTTGACTCTACAAAACTGTACGAACTAGTTTATGGAGGTTTATAAACGAGTTATGGAGTTTTAGGTCTTCCGATGGTAACAACATCAACTGCTTTAACTTTCATCAGAGGAAGATGCACCACTCTGAAGACGCCTCTAGCACAAGAGGCGAAAGGTCAGAAATATGATTGATTATGACGCAGCCACCACCGGTAGATCTAGAACTCCATTTTGAAACCACCGAGGAAGCCTAAGAAGAGAACAAGAGTTTTGTATGAACCGGCCTCAGGTTGATACTGAGTCACACAGCCCCTGCCTCAAGTTGTAAACCCTTCACTCCAGGGATCCCCCCCCCCTCCAAGGCCCATGGCGCAAAGCTCCAAAACTTCCTGAATCACTTAGAATATTTGAAAAATCACCCCCCCCCCCCCCCAATATCATAGTAAATATAACTTAAAAATAAGAAGGAAAAGGTTATTTTAGCAAAGCCCCATGAGACCCCTGACAGCTATCTACTCTCAGTTTTATTTCTTGTGATGCGAACAAGTGCACAGGTGGTTCCATTCCTACAACAATAGTCTCCTTCTGATTTTCATTACTTATTATTAAGTCCAAATTTACAGTTCAGGTCATTATAAGAATAAGGGGTCAGCTACTGTCCATGTGGGAATGTCAGTGTTATAAAATTTTCACTTTTTCAGACAAATCCTGATCAAAAAATGTATAATGAAAATATCTTGGGATGCTTCATGATGAAGTGGAGAGATGAAGCCATGATAAATCGTAGTTTTCGGTCATGTGATACAAACCATGGTCAGGCCTGGTCTCTTTCTTAATCCATTTAATTGCTTTACCAAGCAGAAAGTACACAGTCACAGTTGTAAGTTAGCAATTTGTTCTCTCCAGTCGACAGTTCGTTTTGTTGCTTTGAGTTATCTGGGACATGAAGAATTTTGTACTATGTGAGCCACCGTGATCTCAGGAGTACTAGTAGACCTGCTCTGATGTTTGGAGTACAAGTAGACCTGCTGTGGTGATTGGATTACTGACTGTATTTGGACATTGGTCTGGGGAAAAACAAGACCATGAGTGTGTGGATCTCGGCGAAGCGGGCTGTGAGCTATATGTATAGCTTTTTAAACCGTTACGTTTTATGATACAACATGGATGTACAATATTTAGACGTCAACTCTCTATTTAGGATAATATTAATATTTCTGTGCATTATAATAGAAGAGTGTTGGTTTGATAGATGGGGTCACTAATCTGTACAAGAGCCAATGAGTCCACTATGTCGACACTCACAACAATCCCAATTATTGTGCCATCATCCCCTCTTTAATACCTCATGTTTTGTATCTCCTAATACTTACATGTATTAAAGCCAAGTCCCCTCACTCATCTATTTATGACGGAAATGATAAATGCTGGAACAGCCAAACTTGATTGAATTTTTGTCCTAAGATGATGAAACAGGAATTTTTTAATCTGCCATTTTTATTCAAGATGGTGGAAATTTTATGTAATTTTGAATGTTCATATAATATAACATCAGAACTATTCCAGCTAGATGCCATCAATTTTGGAAATAAGTCACTTCATTTAACATAAACTTGTTTTATTAAAGGATTTTTCAATAAGACTTCAAAATTAAAGATGGCGTTATCTATATTTATAAAATCAAAGGATTTCTCAGCCTCTCATTCACTAATAATTCTCGGTCATAGAAAAAGGCTCACCGCTACTTGACGGTCTCCGCTGACGTCGTAGTTGTCAATGCTCCATATCCTATACGTCCACCGCAGTGACGTCCTGACAGCTAGATTACGGCCACTTTATAACGGCACTAAAAACACTACCTGCCCCTGGTATCGATAACTACAGAAAAGCTATTTAAACGTATTTAAACGATAACATGGTAAAAGAAGCTTCAGTTTACCCTTTTCACTTTCAAAATTTTAAATATTTTGATTTATAATCTTCATACTATCACAGTATACTCGTATATATGAAGAATTTTACAAAAACAAGTATATGTGTTTGTATTTTGATATGCCATGTACCATCTCATGATAGGGTTGTGATAGGACATGTACCATCTCATGTTAGGGTTGTGATAGGCCATGTATTTGGCCATGTCATTGTATTTTCCCATGCTGTCGGAGTAAAAATTAATTCTAATATTAGTATAATTATGCTGAAACATTTGGCTATAATAAATACTACCAACTGGGTACACCAGATACCTCTTTAGTAGTCAATCAAATTCAAACACCCAAATATATATACATTTACAATAAAAATATTCAATAAAAAACCATAATTTCAAATAAATATTAATTATAACTAAAATAATACAACCAGCCAAAAGATAGGTCTGGACTGGTTGGCTATACTGTGGTTCCACTGTCTTACACTGACTGGCTATATACTGTGACAATCAACTGGCCAATTTTCCACAAGCAAGTTCCACAAAAATCTCAACTGATTTTAAAACAGCTGGAGGAGTAAAAAGCCTTACAGATTCAAATCTAAGACTAAAACAACAAATACACATTGGACAATGCCAGTAAGCAAATACTCACGCATAGAGTTGACTAGTCGACAATGTTTAAAGCCCTTTCCAGACTCAGTTGAATATTTTATTACCTTTGTTATCGAACAGGATTGGGGATGAGTGGTATATATAGCTGAAGTTGGACTCTACCATCAAAATGGACAAATGTATTGATGTATAAGTAATATTTTTAAGAATTCATGCAGCAGAGCATGTTGACATTAAGATATTGTTTAATTAAGAAACGCAATTTGTTAATGTTTCCAAACTCATGTCATGAGAGATAAAGAAGACCAGACAGAAGTACTGAGCTAGTCACATTACTTCCCCCCCCCCCCCCCCTCTTGTACGTTGGTAAGAGTATAATTTAAACGCATGTCATGAGAGATTCAATAAGATGCGTCATCTTTGTAGAATGATCACTGTTGCTAATTTATGCTGCTCGCACAGCACAGGTTATTAAATTGCAAGACTAAGTGAATCATTTTTGGAGATTAAAGGCGGAAATACACATGCCTGTAACTTGAACAAAAACATGCCAGCTACTTGCACGTGCAAGCTACTTGTACAAGGATATGTTAAATGGCATGCCTGTAGCTGGCAAGCAATCAGATAAAAACTTAATATAAATCCTTGGTATGCCAGATACTGGCAAATACCCTCTTTTGGCATGCAAGCTACTTCCCCAATTTGACTGCATGTGTATCTCTGCCTTAAACCTCATAGTGAACATCACGGTGAATAAAACTTGACCCAAAATATTTATGGTTTGTTGTGTGCTGTCGACCAACTGGAGGTTCATCGTAGTCTGTATTCAATATTACTCAGTCTGGGAAAAGCTACCGTAATCATTGACACTCCTTCAATATTCCCATGTTGTCAGAGTTAACAATTGTAATATTAGTATAATATCACATGATGTCATTTATAATGAATCTGTATGTTAGTTTTATTCACTTGTCAGGTTCACAGTTTCAATAAACCTACAAACACCTTATTTGATTTTAAATTAGGTGCCTTATGATTTAACAAGGTCCATCGATAATAAAGTGATGTTGTAAATTAGGCACACGACAAATCACCACTGGAAAATCTAAAACTTATACAACCTCAGATAATAAAAGCTTTAACACTTAAAGTGGTAATTATTTATCTTTTATCCGAATATATATTACAACAAGGAGGTCAAACCTCAATATGTAAGAAATATAAATAAATAAATATAAATGTAAGATGTATTAGTAATGTATGAGAGAGGACACGTCTGCTGGTCAGAGTGTTTTTATAATTAGTTGTTGAGTAGAGACGTAACAGAGTCACAATGTAATCAAACAAATAAATACCTGTATCCTTAGAGAGCTTATTTTCAATCTTCTCTCAGTCTTTCTTTTATTTACTTCCTTCTTCCTACACAGTCTTCTGCTCACCACCAGCAACAGGTCGACAAGCTTCTATCAAACGTCTGATTAGTAGTATGAGTAACTTATTATACAAATTAAACATTGTAGGCTTCTACAGTAAGAATTATAATGAAGTTGTGTGTCTTCTAGCGGCGACTGCATCTCGAAGGGTGTATGCCCCAATGTTTCGCTCCTAGTACTAGAATTATCTTCAGCGGTGTTCATGGTGTCCTTGGTTTACAACTGTCTAAACTAAGGACACCATGAAAACCCCTCAAGATGCTTCCAGTGTTAGGAGCAAAACGTCGGCAGGTATACTCTTCGCCACTGGAACACCTAGAACTTCATAATCATACAAAGCCGGCTTTCAACTGTCGGAAGTCATCCTCCAAGTCTAACAAAGAAATTTTACCCAAAAACATAAACTTGCAAGACGGTTACTAGAGGTTGAAAGCCTTTCTTCCACTTGTTCTCTTGCAATCAAGTTACTGTTGGAGTGGGAGAGAAGTTGATTCATCTCAGGTACTTTATCAAGTGAATCCGGTTATCTATACAAGCGCAAAACAAACTGTAGCACAAGGGCAACTAAGTTCAAGCAAATCTCTGTTTGCTCGCACTTAGTTCACTAAGTGCATTCCGCTGCTTACCTTCTATCTAATGCTTCATCCTTATCCAGCTTTAAACAAAGTTCTCTCTACATAGGAAATAAGAAATACAGATAAGTATCCCATGAAAAATCCTTGCCACCTGGTTCAGTCAGGGAGAGAACTAGAGCAGCAGAGAAATAAGTTGTATTTATATTCAAGCTGCACTCAAAAATTTAATAATACTCATTAAAAAGAGAGAGAGAAAACAAACCCTACGTTGACTTGGCTAACAAAATAAAAATCTTCAAAATCAGGGGTCGGCAACCTACCATTATAAATGTTTAACCTGCCTTAAGGAAGAAAAACATACCTTAGAAAGAATAGACCATGCTGTAATTACTACAGTCTGCTAACAACTAGAATTAGTGTGTTGACAGCGCGGGAAAAACTAGCAAATGGGGTGAAGAGCCAATGAGAGCTTGAGATTTTGCCGGACAAAGGGCCAACTAGGCAAAGATAAATGTCTCTAGTGGAGGGGAGGCTCCCCACCCCTACCCACAGACCTAGTGGCTTTATTTTTCCCCCCAGAGAGGTTGGCCAATCTGTGTGTCACTCAATTTCCCGCGCTGTCAATGTCAACTCACTAATTCTAGTTGTTTGCAGACTGTAGAGGTCTAATCAGAGATAACTTGGTAATACCAGCTCTAAGAACCTCCATGACCCAAAGACACTGGTCTTATTGTCCAGTAGTATTATTTAATAAATTACACAATGAACTTAAGCAAAAAGAAAAATTAGAGATAATTTAAACTAAAATAATACATATTAAATTTTAAAAATAATTGTAATTATGATTTATTAGTATTAACTTTGAATATGTATATTTTATCATTATTAGTTAGTTGCCCAAGTGCATCCCGAACCAATATAAATAAAAAATATAAAATAACTAATTAATTCTATTAAAAATAATTATTGTAAAGCAGAATAAATATAAGTAAACTGTGTAAACTCTCTCTCCGCAGCTCAGGGCTCAGTGGACAGATAACCTTTTAGAGTGCTATCATTTTAAAATTATTTATTATTCAAATTTTTAAGTTTTAGGTAGTATTCATACTACGGAAAGATCAAATTTTACTTTAAATCAAATTATAATTATCATTAACTACGGGAGACATACAGAGAAAAATAGACCCCCGCACTGGGACTTGAACCAAGGGCCTCCTATATATCAGTTACAGGCGCTTTTACCAACTGAGCTATATGGGAGAATTTCTCTGTATGTCTCCCGTAGTCAATGATAATTATAATTTGATTTAAAGTAAAATTTGATCTTTCTGTAGTATGAATACTACCTAAAACTTAAAAATTTAAATTTCTAATTGATTGTACTAGGTACAGGTACTAATTGAGTACTTTATAATTATAAGCGTTAATTCTCGGTCTAGTTCTATTGCCGTGAATATTTGGCTTGCTAGACTTGTAGAAAAGATTGAAAGCTTGGATTCGGGGAATTTGTATCGGTAACGACAGAGAAAAATCATTCTCCCATATAGCTCAGTTTGTAAGAGCACCTGTAACGGATATATAGGAGGCCCGTGGTGCAAGTCCTGGTGCTAGGGTCTATTTTTCTCTGTATGTCTCCCGAAGTTAATGATAATTATAATTTGATTTAATTATTTATTATAGAATTTATGTACTAAATGTTCTTTTACATATCAATTTTATTATGTAATAAAGGTTTTTTAAAAATAAAAAAAAAACCATTTTGCCTGCAAAGGCACAATACCAGATCATAAATCAGTGAGGGCACATATGCCAGCAGTTAACAAGCAATAAAAGTTTATACTTTCAAACAACTTAATACCCTACTATACTTAGCAGGTAGTTTTCCATGCCGACAAGGTAAAGAGAGAAAAATATTATTGGCTACTTAGGTCACATCAGCCGGTCACACTGAGTTTCTCACCCCTGTTATAAACTGTTCCACAACAGGGGCCCAGAATAACTTCCAAGTCTCTACACACTCAATAAAAATAACATAATAAAATACTACCAAGAGGTGAGCGGTAGCAAACCAGGCCGGCCTCATTTCACTGCAAAATTACTTTGATAAAACTACCATTTTAACCCTGGAATGCTAATGGTAATTGGATGGCTGGTATTACTAAACCTTTGTTGATTCGACTAACATATGCAGAAAATATTTTTTTTTGGGTTGAAACTACACTTTTATAAAGAGAAAACTATTAAGAACTCATTATTAAATGTTTTAAGTGAGATATATAAACATTTGATGACAAAAAAAGTTAGCACGAACATCAGAATAATCTGAAATTAAGTGAACATTAATGCACCAAGTCCCATACCCCACAACAAAAGCCCTAGGCTAAATGCGTCAGGTCCCAGGTTACTGGCCACTAGTCTCTGGCCCAAGGCCAATTACCCTAGGCCCATTGCTCCTTACCCCTAGGCCTATTGCCCTTTACCCTAGGCCCATTGTTCCAGGCTATAGACTCATTCGACGACCAATTAATTCCCTACGTTAATTACTAAACGTTAGTCGAATCGACGAAGTAGCTTTGACGGGAATTTGCTAGAAAACGAGTGTATGCTCAAAAGGACTACTACCGCTACACTAGCAGCTGTGTTACTAACCAGTGTAAGCACTGCAAAAGGATGGGGCACTCATCACCATCGCATACGAGCGTAAAAGTTTCAAACTGTGCTCGTCGATTTGACTACCATTTGCATTCCAGGGTTAAGAGGTTTTTGTGCAGAACTTAACTAACCCCTTGATTGTAAATCTGTAGGAATTATTTCTTTAAAGATGAGAGGTTTTGATGAAAGCCTTCAACGCCCCGCTATATCTTTATATCCAAGCAAGGTTTGTTGTCTCGATAGTTTAGAAGACACAGCAAGCGTACAAGTAGCTGCCACCTTGAATCACAGTAGCAGATACAAACATCTCTCCTCAGCACAAGTTTACATAATGAAACCAACCTGTTTTCAAATTTATAATTTCATGTTTCCAACATTATTATACTCTCTTTACATATGTTGGGGAAGTGTGACGTCACGTAAAAAAAAGTGTGTGTTGTTACGTTGGCTAAACTGAGCTGGCTCATAACAAACAATTATACAAATGGGTTTTATCAGTGCTATTTTACTTTATTATAATTTTTTAACCAATTTTATTAATTTAAGAATTAAAACTGTATCATTGCTTTGCATTTGGGTGCAACCATAGAGCCTTAAAAGATAGATGTCACTATCACCGCTTTCCCAAGAATAAAAATCAATTTTCTGTGGCGTAACATCTCTAGGTAAGTTATCTTTTATATCTTATTTGTAAGAATTCTTTGTTCTATCATCTATACGTTGGGGAAGTGTGACATCACTTATGCAAAAAAGTGTGTGTTGTTACGTTGGCTAATCTGCGCTGGCTCTTAACAAACAGTATACAACTGGGATTTATCAGTGCTATTTTGTTTGATTATTTTTTTTAATCAATTTAAGAATGAAAGATTTCTCAATGCTTTGAATTTGGGTGCAACCATAGAGCCTTCAGAGATAAATGTCGCTTTTACCGCAATACTAATCCATTTTCTGTGTGGCGAAACATCTGTAAGTAAGTTATCTTTTACAACTTATTTGAGTTATTTGTGAGAATTATTTGTTTTATCATCTACAATATATAAACTTATTGGCTTATTAATGATTTTACTGATATATTATTAGGTTAAAAACAGTTTAAAAAGCTTTTAATAGAATAAAAAGAGGAAAAATCTATGAAATGCAGAACACTAGTAAACAATGGTTTGTTATGAGCCAAAAAAAGATAACCTGACAAAAAATTGTGGAGGGGCCTGACATCACAGCAACCTTTGTCATTTTACGTAACCTCTCTGATGCGACGTATTAGAATTAAGTTTCGACACTGAGATTGGTGAACCTATACGAGGATAAAAATAAGGCCACTAAGGCTGTGGGAGGGATGCATCCAGTGACATGTTTATTTGCCTAGTTGGCCCGACCTTCTCCAATTCTAAATCCAGTGTTTTCATTGGCTCGCCTCCACATTTTTCAATTGAAGGGTGCACGGGAAAAAGGATGAGAGTCACATTTTTATAGAAATTGAGTTAGCAACACCATCTTGTAGCTCAAGGCGTGTACTAACAGTACTACAAACCTCATTTTAAAAAAAACTATTACAACCTACCCAAATATGGGTTTAAAAACATGGTGTACAGGGGAAGAAAGATGAGGGTCCAAAAAGTCAGGGGAAAAAAAGATGAGAGTCCACTACTATGTTCCCCTACCTTGGACTCGCTTCTTAAACCTACCATACAAATCAAAATGCCCTTTTCTTACAAGATCTATTTGACTTACTTGACTTAATTCCTGTCACTCCTTGAGGAGCATAAGACAGTTATAAAGATTCTCCAGTCGGGACAATTTGTTGCCATTATTTTTACTTCACTGCAAGTCTTTCCACCTTCCTTGGCTTCTTCCTCGACTGTCCTCTTCCAAGTAGTCTTGGGCCGGCCACGTTTGTGCGTTCCCCACCAAGATCTATTTGGTGCTTCAAAATAAATTTAGAATCAACAGAGTATATTTTTACTGCAATACGTTAAATGGTCGTTACTCTTTTTGTGTTAATTTTAATGTTTCTTAAATTTTTCTTTTTGATTCTTTTTTTTAATGTTTTTTTTTTTTTTTTTTTTTTTTTTTTAAATAAATAATTAAATGTCAAATAACTATAACAATGTAATATTTCCTAAGGTTGTCTTCATTATTAATACCCCTGAAGACAAACTTAGGAAATATTATAATTATATTAAAGGGGACATCACATTAAAAAAAATATAACAATGTAGTTATGAAACAATTAGTCCCCAGGCCACCATAAGAAGTGAGTCGCTGATTGATAAAGTTTTCTTACCTTATGGAATCGCTTATTTATGCCTTGTCCACCGATGGATTGGGTATATGGCAACTGGGCGCTGGGCCATTTCTTTTTTGTTGACATGCCAAACTTGCCCTTGTGTGGGAACATTGAAAAGAGATGGATAAAGTTTTGATTTTCACAGGATCGTTTAATTAAATTATTTAAAAAACAGTGGTACACGTGACCACCAATAAGAGTGGGCCGTTTGGGGTGTCCACCGCCCCAAACATGTCGCTCTGTGGGGACGTTGAAAAGTGAACGGCCCACTCGTATTGGTGGCCACCTGTACCACTGTTTGTTAAATAATTTAACTAAACGATCCTATGAAAATCAAAACTTTATCTATCTCTTTTCAATGTTCCCGCAGAAGGGCAAGTTTGGCATGTCAAAAAAAAAAAGAAATGGCCCAGCGCCCAGTTGCCACATACCCAATTCATCGGTGGACAAGGCATAAATAAGCGATTCCATAAGGTAAGAAAACTTTATCAATCAGCGACTCACTTCTTATGGTGGCCTGTGGACAAAATCGTTTTATGAGAGAATAAACAAAAGAAATAAAAATAATAAATAGAATATAGAAATAGAATAAGAAGAATAAATAAAAGAAAAAGTTTTTTCCAGTTTCAATAGACTATTTGACCAAAAATTCCTGGTGAAAAAAGATGAGAGTCCAATGTATTTTAGCTATGTTTGATAATAACTGCTGTCAATCCCAAAATAAGGTCTTTTTCTCAAATTAAATATGAATAATAATGATCATAATAATAATTTATTTACCTAAAATAATTATAACACCATAAATAGCTTTTCCAGGAGTCTGTAAACTTTGTTTTCCATTTTTCTCAAAATACAAAAAAAATTACTCTCATCCTTTTTCTCATGTACCCTTCTCAAGTACTGTCAAAAGTCAATACTAATTGTAAAAAGAGTTTAGATGATCAGTGAAATTTGGCCTTAAAATGGGCAGCTTATAGAAAATAGGTGAGTATCAGGTGATAAGAAACCACACTAGCATTTTTACCAAGGGAGGGTGAGACAGCTGTAGCTAAGTCTCCTGAGGATACCTTCAAGTATGGAGGAGTGCCTCTAAACAACATACACACACACATTGACTTTCATTTATGGGTGATTCTAATTTAAAGTGCAATTTTCATGTGCTAGATGAATAACTGGACCGTTTTTCACATAATTGACAGGATTTTTCTTCAAGGTAACTCAGTTAAGCTTACAGAACTACAACCAAGCAAAAAAATAATGCACCGCTTAATTTTAATCGCTACAAAAATTTTCAAAAGGCGATTTTGTAACAACCGTGACTGTCCTTAAGTCAGTTGTTCTTATTCACTTTACTCTGGCTCATACATTAATAATGTTATTCAAAAACTTATTGGATAATTTTGAAGTAGGATCCTACCAGAATTAAATGTCTTAGTTATTAAAAATAATAAATTATTACTAAACGGAACTTCAAGTTAAAGTTTGTCCTTTAAAAATATGTAATTACCGTGGCATTATATAAATGTGACCCTAAACTGGTTGTGGCAGGGAGATTTTAAGTGGCAAGACCGAGAGACTTTTGCAATGCCGCAACACTGGTTTTCTAGCAACGGTTGATAGGGGACGAGCTGAACCCTTTAGTTAAGAGCTAGCGCTAATTCCAAGTGTCAAAACGTGATTACCGTGCATGTTATTAAAGTCTATTTTCAAAAACTTTTTAGGTTAAGTTATAGCTCATTGTTTAGGCTTTTAAGATTGCTATTTAATGGTGTATTAAAATTGGGTTTTTATTTTAAACTACTGACCAAAATATTTTCTTAAAGTGTGAAATGTAACAACCGTGCACGAAAATGTGTAATTCACGTGGCTTAATTACCATGTTTTAAATAAACTTAATTCCGGCCTAAACATTTGAAAAATGATTTCCCATCAGTCCCGCATGCTGCAATATATCTGAAATTAGTCCGAGAACATTCCATAATTTTTTTAAAAAGTCAAAATTTTCATTCAAAGTCCAATTTTAGATTCCAAAATAGCACTTTAAATTTGATTCACCCTTATGAAAATTGATAGATAAGTAAGTAAGAGGTGTGTCCTCATGTTACTTCCTCACAGTAATAACTATTTGTAGTATGCTCTAAAGCAGGAGTTCTCAACCTTTCAGGCTCCCCCCCCCCCTTGAACACTTATGTGAGGTCACGCCTTCCCCCCCCCCCCCCCCCAATCCACCACTATATGTGGCCAATTCTATGCATGGCATATATCAACCACTTTCGCAACATTAATGAGAGGGGTGGCACTGTTTTTCCTTGAAAAGTTATTGAATTTATTTATTTATTTATAAATATATAAAATCAATTGATTAAATTTATATTCATATTTGGTTGCTCCAAAATAATGAATAATTTGTATAAAAGCTAGGTGTACCCTGTAGAATGATTATAATCTGAAGTTTGGATCCTTGAAGGGTAAGAAGAAGAAAAAGACTAGTACTCTTTCATGCTAGGTGGCAACGTTTCGGCTAACACAAGCCATTTTCGAGCCTAAAAATAATATTTCTTTATTGTAACATGACATACATAAGAATAATCATGATAGATAACATATTGGAAATAATCTAGTAATTACCTCTATCCTAAAACGTTAAAAATCTATTCTGAAGCAGAAAAAAATGGTGATAATTTGAGTTGTGTTAAGTCTCATAGGGGAACTTATCGTTCACCACGTCAATTTCCTATAATCAATAATACACAGTACTAGTAATGTGGTAGTCAGTTATGAGAAAATCAGTTATGAGAGTCATGTTACAATAAATAAATATTATTTTTAGGCTCGAAAACGGCTTGTGTTAGCCGAAACGTTGCCACCTAGCATGAAAGAGTACTAGTCTTTTTCTTCTTCTTACCCTTCAAGGATCCAAACTTCAGATTATAATAATGAATAATGTTATTGTTACCTCTACCCCTTCCTTACTCTGAGGAGTGGGCGTTCTTACGGTGTTGCCAAACGTACAACAACTATCGTGTTATTACAATAATCATGTGTTCGAGTATAATCTACAAAAGCGTACGATAATTTTGAAAATATACTTGCGACCACAAAACTGAGTAAATAGTTTTTACTTTTTTTTTATTCTTGCTTCCGAGCTTACTGAAGGTCACAGAAGCTACGTGAAAAATATTTTATGCCACCCATTTCAAAAATTGCAAGACAGAAATCCGTTTCAGATCAGAAAACATTTTTGGTTCCATGTCTGTCTGTCGGTCTGTTGCTCAATTTTTGCAAACCAACATCTTAAAAACTAAACATCCGATTTTAATTAACTTTGTATGGTAGGTCATAATTAGCCCATTGCTGGTATCATATAAGTTTCAACCTTCTGCTTTTATGTTTCTCTTCCAAGTGCGCACAGACATACATTTATTTACATCTATAACTTCAAAAGTATCTATCTGATTTGTATGAAACTTATATAGTTTATGAAAAGTAACCAGCAGATAGCCTCAGATTAATATGAACCGCCTGCGCTAACTTTTGCTTAATTGATACTTTAATTCATGTGGAAAATCAAAACAGTTTTGACAGATTAAAAAAAACGAGGGAAACAATTAAACAAATTAGAAAGTATTGGCTTGTAAAATCATAAAATAAAAAAAATGTAATAGGATTCAAGGAAGCTATGTGCCACCCCAATTGGCAGTATATTTTTTTAATACACTCAGGCCTCTTAAAATTGTTGTACGCCCCACCAAGGGGCCTTACTCTTACTCGCTACTAAGGGCACGCCTTACTCTTGGAGAAGGGTTTACTTTCATACGTTAAGTTGAACATTAGACACTGAAACTAGAAGTTAAATTTGAGAGGGGCTAACATCAAGTCCTGAGCCTCTTGCTTACAAGTGTAGCAGTAAACTCACAATATTATAAGGACTCCCTGCCTCCTCTTCCCTTGTCAACTTCATATTATCAATTCAAGTCTTATGTTTCAACCACCGGCTTCCTTACATCACCATTAAACTCTACTTAACAATAATAATTACAAAGAATAAATAAAATATTTATTAAAATAAAATATCCGGCCCACTGTTGAAATTGTCGGTGATGATAAGTGAATAGATAAAAGTTAAAATACAAACGAATTAAAATGAATTTGAGGACAGTATAAAATACATTTTTAAAAAGAGAGGTTGAGAGTTGCTGCAGACTCAGTGGATGTTCTCCGTGCCAAACACCCGAGAGTAGCGGTGCTCCAGTTCTTTGACAAATTCGTTTTTGAGTATTTTCAAACAGCGCCTGTAATGGGCCGAACCTCTGAACTTGCCGATGTCGAAGCTGGGAGCGTGAGGCATGTGTATGATGAAGGCGTTGGGCAGCACGACGAACGAGTATCCTCGCGCCTCCAGTTCCATGACGTGCGACACCTTGTTCCACCCGAAACCTACGAACCTCGTGTCGTAGCGAGGCAGGTCCCGACGGGCGGCCACCACGTAGGGCTCGTAATCGGGCTCCCACGACACCTTGTACGACGTGGTGGCCGACCTCCACTTGACATAGTCGGTGGGGGCGTGACCCTTGGCCCACACATGATAACGGAAGGTGAACAAGGTGCCCGAGTCCAGCATGCGCACCAGCTCCGCCTTGTTCCTCGGGAAAGTGATTCTGTATCGCTGGGTCTCGAAGGCGGGGATCACCAGAGCCTTCTTGAACGACTCGAGCTCGAGGACCTGCACGGACTTCTTGAGGTAGGAGTAGAGGCCGAACATGGGCAGGAAGTCTATGTCCGTGAGGAAGACGAAGGGGGTGTTGACCTGCTCGAGGGCCACATTCCTCAGGAAGTTGACGGGGTAGAAGTTGCCTTCCTTGTAGACTACGTGGTAACCTATGTCTTTACGGGCTCCGAGGATGTCTGAACTCAGAGCGTAGCTGAGAAACTGTTGGGCCTCGGCGTCGGACATGTAGAGGGCGAGGGAAACGGGTCCTTCCCAGTGTTTACAGAGCAGCTCGACCATCTGGAGCCTGTCGACCGACAGCTGGGCGACCAGGGTGACGTCGTTACCTTCGGGACTAGGCTCGTACTCGTAGTTCAAGAAGTACAGGTGAGTCCTGAGCGTGTTGACTCCGGCCCGTCTGAACTCGTAGCAAGGGTCCTCCTCGTTGAGTCTGCTCAGCCTCGTCTCCCCGGCCGTCGTCTGAGAGTAGTCGCAGCCGAACAACTCCCTTCTCAGCAGGTAACCGTCGTACTCCTGGAACGTCAGGTACAGATTACGGAAGAACTCGACGTGCTTGTTCTTCACCTTGAGCTTCTTCGGGGAGTTCCAGTGGATGACTTTAAGGTCTGTGACCTCGAGGTAACAGAGTTCGCTGCGGGTGTTGTCACTGAGCTGCACGTTCCACTGACAAGGAAGCGTGTACACGAGATAAGGATGTCGCTTGATGACGGCGTTGAATATGTCTTGGTCTGCGAGGCTGGTGGCGAAGTGAGTCATCAAGTCCTTCTCGGCGACCTGTCTCCACAGCTGGGCCCACCCCGTACTCCTCAGCCTCTCCAGGTCCAGCAGGATGACCCCGGTGTTGAACCCGCGACCCAGGGCGGGCCAAGGCCGGTGCTTCTTCCACAGCTTGCCCAGGTACCAGTCGCTCTGGTTCTCCACCAGACCCACGCATTCCTTCCCTTTCAAATTGGAAAACAGTTTCCACAGTTCGGCCACGTCCGTCGCGAATATCACGTCCGTGTCCAACACGATGACTTTGGAAAGGTCGGCAGGTAAGATCTTGGGCAGGGTGAGTTTCATGAGACCGTACACGCCCGAGTAGTGCTTGTTGGGTATCCAAGAGACGTCGTCCACCACGCCGTCCGTCAGGTAGAACGTCACCCGGACCTGGGGCACGCTCCACGAGTCGAACAGCGTACGTAGGATGGACCTGGCCACCGAGTCGGATATCATGTGAAAGTGCAGCGAATTCTTGCGGTAAAACAAGACGGACTTGACCAGCGTAACGACCGACCTGCTCGAGTTGTATCCGGCGCACACGATGGCGACGTGGATCACCTGACACTTGCTTACCGAGTCGCCCGGGTCCTGGCAAGGGGCGGCGGCTTGCACTCCGGACCTAGTGTCCGACACGTTGTACTCGGTGCCCGTGTAGCCCGGACCGCTCTCCCGCCTCCACTCGGGCCTACCCGCCTCGGCCCCGTGTCTCGGTCTCACATGTCCGTACCTTATCCCGGATCCCGGCAGCACCTCGTTATCGATGAAAGCCAAGTAGAGGACGAGGGAGGCCGCCGAGGCGCCGAACACGAAACCGGTCAGCCATTGTCGAACCAGGGTCGAACTAAACACATTGTTAGAGCGTCTCCGAGCTATATTTCACCACCACACTGGCATCGTTCTTTAGAAACTTTCAAAACAATAACAACAACACAACACGACTTCCCGTCCCGACCAAAACAAAACAATAACAAGACATCGCCATCTTACCAGTGTTACCTTGCTTTATAAACTTTTACCTTATAATCTAATCGAAGAATCAAAATATTACTTCTTAAATAAGTATCGAGAGGTAATACGAATAATTAATTATTTGCTTAAAGAAATTAATTATACAATTAATATTTTAAAGAAACGGGCAAAAGATATTAAAAATAATATAAATTTGACCTGCATTATTCGTAGGACCGAGAAGCCGTTTACTCACGAATTAACTTGGGTTTTTTCTTCTTTCTGTACATTGATATTGATACTGGGACCCGGCAATTTCAAACTCCTGTACCTGTTCCTACGCGATTGTCGGTATTTAACACTGAAAATAAAATAGTTTTTATAGTGAAATCTTAGCGTGTGACACGATGAGTGGAAACTGTGTTAAGCTGTCGAGCAAGGTTTTATCGGCGGGTCAGCTGACGGTGAGTAACCGGAACCCACGGAGCCTCGAGCGGATGTGCATCGCCCGCAAACCCAACGGCTGGCACCTCGAGAAACCCGGCCGAATATTCTACCACAGGCTTCAGGTAACTTATTTTGAGTTGTTGTAGGTATTTCTCAAGGACGGGTCTTGATTCTTTAGAGACCTACATGAAATGTAATTCTAGAACGAGAGATATAGCAACATGATATTAGACGAGGGTTTCCAGAGGCTCCAACACACAGATATAGCTGCTGTACATGTTGATACTTTTGGCTGTGTCAAGTAGTGTCTGAGTGTGAGTATAATCTAACACAACTGTTTGATGAACACAGTTCCAACAGTAGATCTCTCATTCTACCACAACTTCAATTTCAAACAAGTATTTTTGCATCTTAAGGGTTGAAATTAGAGCGACAAGTACCCTAAAAAAAGTGAAATAAATTATTTAGTGGAATTATTATTATAAGGGTTATTTGGTGTACTTAACCAGCAGCTCGGGTATCAATATCAGGTGCCCAGGTCCTAAAGGTCGACCAAGAAGTCATGAACACGGGAGAAGCTGAAAGCTTAGCTTTGTTTATAGTCAGAACTTCCGAGTATTGCCTAAGTCAGTACAGTCGGCAGGGCCGTAACTACCACCGGGGCCCCCGGCCTCGGGGCCCCCGATCCTACGGCCCTATTGGAATTTCAATGGGCAAAACGAAATAATGTGAATTTTAAAAGCTGTTTATCAAAAAAATTAGTTTCAGGAAAGAATAGTTAAGGACTATTATTAAACGGTTCTTTTGAAACTAGGGGGCCCCAAGACATTGACAGAAAAAGATTCAATATTTTTACGCGGCAAGGGCCCCAGGACAAACGCAGTTCACCAGTAAGTTTTTTGAGGACAATGACACGGTGAACTGACGCTTACTCAATATATTGTTCACCTTTATCAGAGTGTTTTCCTTAAACTGTTACGAAGAGATCGTATAAGGTATACATGTATTTATGTAGTAGCCTAACTAAATTAACCAAGAGGTAGATGAGGATTTAACTATAGAGGCTAAATTTGACATTTTCGATTTTGGGTCATGCGCAAAATAAAATACTATAGATGTGGGTAAATTTGACCTCTAGAATGCATTTAAACAAGTTTTGGGGGGTTATTTTTCAAAAAATTTCCGGGGGAGGACACCCCAAACCTCCCTATTTCTGGGGGGGGGGGGGGGGGGGGGTATCCCTTCGACACTACGAAGGGCCCCAAGAATAATCTTCCCCCAGGGCCCCCAAGATTGTAGTTACGGCCCTGACAGTCGGGTGCTAGGACAATACCCATTTCCAGTTTTTATGACATGCGCAGTTATGTCAAATCTCACGAATAACAACAGGAAGGTTTCCAATCTGTTAGGTTTCCTGTTTTCTTTGTTTTTATACAGTACGAATTATAGTCACAACTGTCCTAAACGATTTTTGTACGATCCACAAATCCACGGGATGATGCAAATGCAAAGGACGCTACAAATAACGGGGTTGGAACAAACCTAATATGTATTTGTTATAAAAATGATTGCTCTCCATGACAATTAATCAAAATAATATTAGCGAATTTCTTGTTTGTTTTTCCCCATTATATTTTTATTAGTAATTTCTTATCAGGTACAGTGTTGCCTGTTACAAAAAATATTAAAACAACATAGAAGATATCAAAAATAAAATTATTAATAACAAAAGAACAACACTGTATTTTTTAACAGTGGTCTATTTTATTAAAAACTGATTATACATGACACCAAAAAACGACACTAGCGCACTCCTCAGATTTCCATGACTTCTTGGTCGACCTTTAGTTTTAGTATAACTCATCGAGTGCTGTGTCTCCCAACGACCTGCTGCAGTAAAACCAACCTCTTACAATCCTTCCCACTTAATAAGTAGTTGCATCCCATCACCTTACCTAGCAATATCTTAGCTGTTCGTTTAAGGAAGTGTATCTGCACTCAAAGACTCAGCGGAAGTGTAACGAGTCTAAATAAGAAATCATGCTGTACAATAATAGGCCCTACAGCTACTTGGAACGGTAATTGAATTTATCTGCAGGCTGTGTCTGATTAGCCACTGCTCTGGGCTTTTAAACGGCTGATATCTTGGGTAAGCCAACTGTTCTGATAAGGGAGCTGAGAAAAATTCTCTTTGACAAAATGATAGCATTCTATGAAGTCATGATACTGTGGAGGGACTAGTGGATGCACTGATTAATAGGGCAATCCATTTCTACAGACCAGGTTTGTTTAAAGCACCCACTTGTTTTCCCCTGGTTTGAAGATAAGAAAATTGTTTGTTTGCAGGTGAGTAGGAGTTCGAGACACGTGACAGCGTTTGTGGAGCACTGGAGCGGAGCAGTACCGGTGACTTGCTCCACAAGAGACTGGGCTCTCAGGAAGCACCTCCACAGTACTAATGACACCTCCGCTTACCTTAACCTCGGCCGCATCTTAGCTCTCAGGTAACCTCTTTAAATTCCTTACATTTCTTATAAAGCTTGAAAAAAAAAAAAAATACAGTAGAGCGTCGATTATCCGAACTAATGTTTTTTGGGGTGGTTCGGATAATCAAAAATTCAAATGATCAAAATTCACTGACAAATTAAAAGAGAAGATGTAAAAATTATCCACCATGTTTATACAAAAAGCATCTTTGTTTTATTTATCTAGAACATAGTGAAACAAAATATAAGTTGTATCACCTTAGATTAATTTGTCTTAAAGAAAGTTGTATAAAACCAAGTGAATGCATTTCTATTTTGGTTGTCCCCTTTAATTTTAATAAGTAATTTCTTTGTATTGTGTCAATAGGGGTTTTCTTTATAAAAAAAAATAAAAAATGAACTAATTCATTTTTGATTTTTAAAAAATATGGTTATATTTCGTCCCTTTTTAGGACATTTTCAAACCTGTAATTAAATATACAAAAATTAGAAATACATAAACCTTTTACTTCAATGAACATTTTCCATTTTAAAGATTTAGTTAAAGTTAAGCAATATATATAAAAAATATAATTACCTTTTTGGGTAAAAATTCTTTAAAAAATAAATAAAAATGCAGGAGTACTGCAATAAGTCAAAAAAGATTTTTTTTATATAAATATATCACATATGAAGTAACTCATAAATCAAGAGTCTAAACCAATTAAAATAAATGAACAAGTGATTGCAGCATCTTCCAACAATTCAAATTTCGGTTTTTTAATAGTTTTACGATGTAAACTGCCCTCCTCACTGTCAAGATTAAGTGAATTCCTAGTGATTGAATCAGAATTATTTTTTATTTTAAATCAAATTATAATTATTATTTACTACGGGAAACAGACCATGAAAAATACACTCCCGGCGCGGGAGTGTATTTTTCACTGTCTGTTTCCCGTAGTAAATAATAATTATAATTTGATTTAAATTAAAATTTAAACTTTCCGTAGTATGAAAACTACCAAATAACTTAAAATTGAATTATTTTTTATTCCCGTAAGCATTATTTTACCAACACCGAACTTGATAGCTAATGCCTGACCCGTTTCACCTTTCTTCAGCCGTGTAATTAGTGTAATTATTTCCATTTTATCTTTTAATGAAAGCACTACTCATTTACTTTTTGTCGACATGTTGCAAGTTTTACTTAAAATATCTGACCATTAATTAATTCAATATATACCCACACAATGAATGATTTGAAACAGAGAGTATTGACATAAATTACCAACAGAATGGAAAGGTATTAAGTGGGAAAATGCTGCAAATGATTCCAAAAATTACATAGACAAACAAAAGTTAGTTCTTAAGGCCCCCATACACGATCCAACATTTTGTGCAAACATGAAGTTTGCACAAACCTAATGTCAGGCAAATTTAGACCATACACGTCAAACATCATGTTTGTGCAAACATCAAACAGCCCCATACACAGTCAAAATGTTTGCGCAAACATTGACAGTGTCTGGGGGCCTCTAGTAAATAAATGTTAATATCTGCCCCGTCAAACTGAATTCATCGAAATCTGGTTTCCCTTTTTTTTTTTTTAGAAATTAATTAAGCGGTGACTTTTGATTTTTTTTTTTTTTCCCCATGAAGCCAGTTCGGATAATTGAACGTTGGGATAACTGACGTTCGGATAATCGACGCTCTACTGTAGTTTAATGTCGATGCACAAGAGCAAATATTTGACACCTCTTATCCACACAACAATGTTAGGTTCTTATTGAAGATGTTTGTAGGCTTCCGTGGTTACTATTATAATGAAGTTCTAAGTCTAACTTGCGGTGGTTACCTCTGTCTCGAAGGGTGTGCATCCCAACGTTTCGCTCCTAATACTAGAAGCATCTTCAGGGGGGTGTTGATGGTTTGACATTGACAGTTCACACCTGTCTTAAACCTAGAACACCAGGAACATCCCTCAACATGCTTCTAGCATTAGGAGCGAAACATCAAGATGTCACCTCTGGAACACCTAGAACTTGATTCTTATTAAAGAGGTAGGTTTAGCAATAGACAGACAGTGGCTATTGTTTTAATTAAGCTGTATCCACTTGTAGTTTTGGTGAATGAACTCACTTGATGGAATGGGGAAGAGTTGGATGAGTGTGTGTGACTGATTCCCTCCCCCCTCCCCCTGGTCGCCTGACTCCGACCTGATTCTGTTACCTTGTCAGATTCATCAATCAATCAAACTTATTCATTACTAATATCTTTCAATGGAAACCAAGTCAAGACTTTTTAAAATTAGTTTTAACTAATTTTTAAGTTTTATCATAATTTGTTGGTTTTATCTCATGTAAGTTTTTTAAGTGTTATTTTAAGAATAATTTGTGTGATGAGTGTATGTTTGTGATTTTCTTCTCAGTTACCATGATAACGGTCATTAACTCTACCAATTTTAGTCATGTTAATTCCTCCTCTGTGTCGCGCTTTCTTCCATTCTTCCTCAATCCATTTCCCAATCTCTCCTGCTATCCTAAATTGTTCTATTATATTTTTTATCACTTTGTATTGATATTACATTTTATATTTGATCATGTTTTATTTTGTTTTGTGCCTCTCACTTGTGGCCTGTGTTCAGCTGTTGAGAGCACTGGAAATAAATAAAGAATAAAATAAATAAAGAATAAAGACTTAGAGTTATCTGCTCTACCCGATGCAGCAAATCACCGCACCTCCCAACAGTTGCATATTTATATAGGGTTTAAACGAGACAATTAATAGTTTTTTGTTAAGTGTTGCGTCTGTATAAGTTGCAATGCATGAATAGGGTGACCATAAACATTTTTGTATGGGCGGGGGGAGGATGTATAGCTAGTGTAGCCACCAGGGGAAAGGGGGTCTGGGGGCCCTCCCCCAGGATACTTATTGGAATTCTAAGACAAAATTCGCAATTTCAGATAAAATTTTCTCTTTTGACATCAATTATCACAAAATTAAAGCAAGAAATTAAATTAAATGGGGTAAAAGTAATAAAAATGTTTATTAGTGTTATGTTAGTCATCACACTTATTATTCTAAATTAAACATTAATTTAATAAAGATGTTATTAAATTCATCTGAAGCAACACTTTGTTTAGTTCAATAAATAACATATTTACTAAGATTGGACAATTTTCCAACTCATTACGTATGGCTTGTACGTACGTCTTCACATATGCGACAATTTTTTAATTTTACCCTCAGCTTCTGGAAAATGTCCCATTTTTTTTCAAACCCTGACGGCAGGGCCGTTTCTACCATTAGGCAAGACTAGGCGGCCGCCTAGGGCGGCAAAATTTAAGGGGTGACAAAAAATTATTTGAAATTAAACGGCAAACAAATTTTTAAAAGTAAGAGAAAAAAAAGAAGAGAATTATGTTATTATGAATAAAAATTATGATTTTTTTTATTTCTTTTAAATAATATAGACAGATAAAAGGATTAAACAAAATGATTATTTGAGTAATAATATAAAAATTTTATTACAAGTTTTGTTAAAATTATCTTATCTAATCTGATGTGAGTATGAATTAACTTTACTAGATAAGGAAATCTGATCCTTAAACGGGGGGGGTTAATTTTTAATTCTCGCCTAGGGCGGTAAAACACGTAGAAACGGCCCTGCCTGACGGGACACCTTCAAATGTTTAAAATAACAGGGCTGTCCCATTCAAAATAGGACGTATGGCCACTCTATGCATGAATCAACCATGCCTCCCAAATGTAGGAAAAATGAAGCTTAGTGTAAATGGTCAAAAAACGTTATAAAATGAAGCAAGAAAATAAAGATGTTAGATAAACTAGGAGGGTGTGTGAGCTGTATTGGGGCCGTGGCAATATATAAGTGAGGAACTTAGTATCAAAGACAGACAAGAGCACATTTCAAAATGTTACATGAGAGCCGAAAAACTGTAGCTCAAATCCTACAGGTGCTAGAGCAATGATTTTTTTTCCTGTAGATTCTTAATAAACTCAAAACTAGTTAGAAGTACTGAACACATGAATTTCTTTCGTATTTTAGCTGCTAAATGGAGTTAAAAAGTGGAGTTGTCCGCTTTTGAAACAAAAACAAGGTTTTGTCTGTTTTTGAAGCAAAAAGACGTTGAAAATGATGGTTAGAATAATAATATTGGAGAAATATTTTTTTTTCACTTTTTTCAGAGTTCTTAATAATAATAATAATAATAATTCTCCGACTGTTACAATGATTTAACATTGTCTAGTTTGGTCAAACTTAGAACTAAAATAACATGATAAAACTTAACAACTAACAATTCAAATAACAATTAAAGTTAAAATATAACTTAACAATTAAGATTTAAAACATAACAATTTAGTCGATGAGTAAAATTAAAATTAAAATTTATCATTAAGATATTCATCAATTGAATAGAAGGCTTTATCATTAAATATTTTTTTAATAGTTTTGCTGAAGCATGGTTGGGTAAGAGTTGATATGTGATAAGGAAGTTTATTAAAGCATTTTCTTGACATGTAGAGTGGAGAGTTGTTAGTGAGAGTCAGTCGATGGGCAGGATAATCAAGTCTATTGCGATGTCTGGTGTTGTAGTTGTGCTGCTTGTCTTGGAGGCTATTGAGGTTTTGTTTTGCGTAAATAAGTAGGTTGTAGATGTATAGTGAAGGTAGAGTAAGTATTCCAAGCTCAGTAAAACTTTCTCTGCAGCAACTTTTATAACTAAGACCTTTTATAAGCCTTATTAATTTTTTTTGGAGGATGAATACTTCATTGGCTTTTGATGCACCTCCCCACAAGCGGATGCACTTAGGGATCTTAGGGAGTAGTGCCCCCAAATTTAGAGCTAAAATTGATTTCTCGATTTTCCCTTGGGTATCATTTTTCTAAAAATAGTAGAAGCAGGTATTTAGATGCTAAAGCCCGCAGTGCATCATAGGAATGAGTTAGTAAAATGCAGCCTCCTGATTGGCTGTTTTGGTTATGTCCACTTTTGAAGCAAAACGTGTGTTGACTTGTCCGTATTTGAAACAAAACTACAAATATTATTGCATTTTTACCCCTTTTCTGGTCGTTTTTTATGCAAATGGATAGCAGAATCTGATGCAGCGGCCAAAAATCTATAAGAAACAATCGATAACTGAAATTCGGAAAAAATGTCGAATGTCCGTCTTTGATACTTGGCCTCCTCAAGTATTCTCTGTATTTGTTTTAGTATTATTGCCTAGAAATATTAAAATATCTGTTAAAACTAACTGTGTTATTGTATGAAGTTAAGTTTACCTCATACACATGACCCCCTGTCTCCATACTCCTAGTACTAATGACTCAACATTCGCTGAGGGGATCTTACTATCACCAAAGTTAAGCATTGACTGTACTTGATGCTTATTATCAGCCTGTTTTACATTCAGACAAGATAATAAAAAGAAAACCTTGTTCAAAAAACTATTAACAACTTCAACAAATATTATGAAAATCATAATCTTATTCTGATAAACTGCTAGTCTAGGAGATAGCGTGCAAAAAAGTGTCTCACTAACATCACGCTAGAATTTTGAGTATAAGTAAATGTTTTTATTATTATTATTACTAGCAGGAGTTACAAAGAAATACACTAATACTTTGACTTGTGTTCCATTGTCAAATTAAAAAGTTCCAATTAAGAGACTAGCATAAAAAAATCTTTCACATCGTAGGGCGAAATATCAATTAATAATGATTTCAGTTCTTTAACAAAGCTTTTTTGTCTGAGAGATTTCATTTTATGAGGCAGGGCATTCAAGAGTCTTATTCCAAGCACACTGGGATCATTCTTGGTTTTCTCAATTCGTCTGAACGGAATACGACATTTGCCCGACTGTCTTGTTTCATGACTGTGCAGAACACTGTTTGTAGGCAGGTCTTTTTCTTTTGCGTTAATTATGCATTTATATATGAATTGCCCAACCACCGTAAGGATCTTCAATTCTCTAAATATGGGTTTACAATGTGTACGTGGATGGCTTCGACAAATGAGGCCAACTGCTCGTTTTTGTAGGATCAACACTCGATCAATGTCCTTAGAGCTTCCCCAGATTTCTATCCCGTAGCAGAGAATAGAGTGAATCGCAGAATGTTCCTAAAAGGCACTAACAGATTAACTTATACACACAATTCTAGCTTGATGTTAGTCAGACTCTTCTTTGCACGGTATCTCCTCAACTATCTGAGTGTCGACAATTAATTGTTAGTTTAAATTAAACCACCAGTGAGTTTATATTCAAGTGAGTACTAATTATCACAAAAAAATCGGTCAATATAACAATTTTAAAAAAATATGGTTTTTTTTTTTATATTTTTTGAACGAGCGCAGTGAGTTCTTCATTTCAGAGACTTGTGATTTGAAAAGTTTGTGTGTTTGTTTGTCTAATGATAACTGGGGTAAAAGTTGATCAATTTCAACGAAATTTGGCACATATATGCACCTCAGTATTTGTAAGAAGTGTATAGTTTTTGGAAATTCCACACTAAATATTTTCAAGATGGCGCCCAATATGGTGGATGACTAAAAAAAAAAAGTTTTAGTCAGTATAGTGTATTATACATCGTTTTAAAGGTCTTTAAGAGAAGGAAAAGAATATGTAACTAATAAAATTTCACATTTAATATTTTCAAGATGGCGGCCAATATGGTTGACGACTAAAAAAAAAGTTTTAGCCAGCATAATGTGTTATACATCGTTTTATAGGTCTTTAAGAGAAGAAAAATAATATGCAACTAATAAAATTTTACAGTTCATATTTTCAAGATAGCGGACGCCTAAAAAAAAGTTTTTAGTCAGTATGACATGTTATACATCAATTTAAAGCTCTTGAAGTCTAGGAAAGGAATATCTAACTATTTAAATTTCAAGCATAATATTTTCAAAATGGCGGCCAATATAACGAAAACTAAAAAAAGTTTTAGTCTCCATGACATGTTATAAATCGTTTAAAGGTATTATAATGGCTGCGAAGATTATGTAAAAATACTGTATAAAAAGGCGAGCACTGCGAGCATGTATTCAATTTATTATATAATTATTATGTGCAAATACTTTTACAAAAGCGAGCGTAGTGAACCTGCAATCATTTTATTTAATAAAATATTTACTACAAACGCTGAATAAACTGGCGAGCGTAGCGAGCCTCCATTAATATTATTAAAAAGATTATGGACAAATAATTTTATAACAGGCGAGCGTAGCGAGCCTGCATTAATATTATCAAATAAATATTGGGTACAAATGCTGTAATATCAGGTGAGCCTAGCGAGCCTGCATTAATATTAATAAAAAAAGATAATGTAGAAACTCTGTATAAGCAGGCGAGCGTAGCGAGCCTGCAATAATTATATTAAAAAGATTATGTACAAATACTTTTACAACAGGCGAGTGTAGCGAGCCAGCAATAATTTTATTGAATAAAGATTATGTAGAAACGCTTTGTAAACCGGTGAGCGTAGCGAGCCTGCAATAATATTATTAAATAAAGATCATGGACAAATAATTTTATAACAGGCGAGCGTAGCGAGCCTGCAATAATTTTATTAAATAAAGATAACATAAAAATGCTATATAAACAGGCGAGCGCAGCGGGCTCACGCAATAATTTTATTAAATAAAGATTATGTAGAAACGCTGTATAAACAGGCGAGCGTAGCAAGCCTGCAATAATATTATTAAATAAATATTATGTACAAACGCTGTAACATCAGGCGAGCGTAGTGAGCCATCAGTCATATTATTAAAAAAATATTATGTACAAATGCTGTATAACCAGGCGAGCGTAGCGAGCCTGAATTAATATTATTACATATATAAAGATTATATGTAATAATATTAATTCATATATAAAGATTGGTGCCACAGTTCTAAAACCGATTTGAAAACAGGAAAAAAAAATGTATGTATTTTATAGAAAAATGTAATTGTAAATGTTCTTCAATAAATGGCTATTATTATTATTATATAAAGATTATGGAAAAATAATTTTACAACAGGCAATCATTTAATTAATGTCATGAGTATGTAGGTAAAAACAGGTGAACGTGGGGAGCCCTTCATAACTTTATTAAATAAGGCTTATGTACGGATGAAAGGAAAACAGTTTTAGCTACCGAGTAGTTGTGGATTAATACGAAATTAAATTCGGCTCACAGTATCTCGGCTTCGTTTGACAATTTTAAATTTTAAGAATGGGGCCAATGATAATGACAATTAAAGAGGAAGTTGTAATCAGCATGCCACGCCGTACATTGTTTTAAATAGTTTTATGAGTAGAAAATGAATATATAACTATTTTTACAAAAGTTTTGCAACAAATGTGACCGAGATGAGGGTGTTAAAAAGTAATCTTATTCTTATATGCTGTGTTACGTAAAATAATTTGAAAGCTCTTTTTAGGTTGAATAAGAATATGTTAGGTTTTCACCGAAAAATTATCTTGGGTGAGAACATAGTATGGGTGATATAAGACCACAATCTACGCGAGTTCTTTATGCACCGCATCACTAGTTGTAAAGCATTATCTAAATACAACAGCAATGTAATACCGTGTTTGCACACTGCAATAGGCTACATAATTTATGAGAGACACCAAGGGATGTGCCACGCAAGCATCAAACATTACGTCATTTAGATGTTGGCTCGGCATTACGCCATGTCCTGCATTGTTTCGTCGCATCCGACTCATCAGGGGCCCGACGATGCCCACCCACCTCTGTACCTATTATACCAGATCAAGAACATCAGATTTAGGACTTATCAGAGACGAGAGTGCTCTCATACTGCCATACTTGCTTGGAGATGCAGGACATGGCGTAATGCCGAGCCAACATCTTAATGACATAATGTCTGATGTTGGAACAGTTGCTATGTGTCACATCCGTTGGTGTCTCTCACAGATTGTGTAGGTTATCTAAATGTTTACATGAGTTTGGTGTGAGATGTTGGGGAAGAGTTATGTAGTTAGGGTTTTTGTTGTGCTTCAGGTGCCTGGAAGCCGGTATCAACGAGGTGAGTTGCTTCCTGGAGAGAAAGGAGGGGGGCAAGGTGGACAGACTTCTCAGTCAAGTGGAGGCGACCGGGGTCGCTCTCACGGAGCCTCCTGTGTACACTCACCCCCAGCCCTCCGACCTGGAGCGACCGGAGCAGCCCTGGGCTGTACACGTCTGACTCATCTCTCCACTGTAACTTGGCCTGTAATAAAACAGCCTCGTACACCTTCAACTTTGATTTTACTATCATTGGAACATTTAGTTTGTTTATATTTAGTCTGTTAAATTAAAAAAAAGAAAATGTAAATAAAGCTGTATATTGTGTTTCTTATTTTGTGCTTTTTTTTTCAATTCCTGACAAGTAGTTAAATCTGAGGTACTAAGCTGGTGCCCAGTGTTAGGTCGTCTTGATGCCAAACCTGTGGAATGGTGATAGTTTGCTTAGAAGAGTTTGAGAGACTGCCTCTGAACAGACTGCTGACTTATTGTCAGTCTGTTCTTAGTTTGGAGGATTAGAGAGACAATTCTTTATCCAATCAGGGTTTGCTCAGTGGACTTTCTTGAGTGGACTGCGTCTCTGGATTTTTAACCCCCAGGAATAAAATAACACTAGGCATTGCTCTACTATTGAAGCAAGTGTAATCCAATATTATCTTAGATATTTAAGGCGCCGGTGCGGTATCGGTAAGCAAGTATGCCAATGCGGTAAGATTCTTTATCTACAATTGATACGAAATATAAAGATTATATCTCTGTTTAGATGCGTAGAAAGTGATTATTTACGTACTTGTATTCATTGCGCATGCGCGTCTCATAGTTCTGAACAATTCCTCATCCAAGAAGGGGAATTCTTCAGCTTTACGCACGATTAGCGAGTTTGTTTACATTTAACAAGACTAATTTGCTGTTTGTTTATCGAGTTTTTTGTGAAAATCAATGAGTGATTTAAATGATTATGACCAATATGAGGAGAATAACGCCTCCCGAAATAATTTGGCACAAAATACAACTAATGAATTAATGTTATCTTTATCAAAAGAGAAATACGAACTTGTATACTGGATGTTTATTTTTTTCTGTATTTATTATTTAAATCTAACAATTGTAGATAAAGTACGGTACGCAACTCGTGTGAAAACGGCATTTTGCATTGCTCGTGTGGTTTTACCACCCTCGCTATCGCTCGGGTGCAAACTCCACACTCGCATGCAAAATGCTTCTTTCCGCACTCGATGCATAATGTACTATTACCGAGCGCCTGCATCTTAATGAGTCCACCCTGAGTACTTTACCGCTTCTGTTTTTACTGCTTGTTCTTACCGACTCTCGGTATACAGATTCCTTACAGCCCGGTAAAGAATCTGTACCGAGCGAGAGCTTACCGATACTGTACCGACAAGTGAGGGAGCGGCCTGACTAGGGCGCATGCGTGGGAGTGGGGCGGTAAGGAATATGTATACCGAGAGTCGGTAAGAACAAGCAGTAAAAACAGAAGCGGTAAAAAGTACTAGATTAATAAACTCCTATCATTCACCCTTTAACCTTTGCTTGTTTTATTATTACTTATTATATATTATACTATATTATATTTCTTGTTAGTTTGCGTGATATTATACTATATTCTTCACGTTGTTTTAAAAGGTAGTAGGTAACTATGTCTGAGCCATCGGCGTCGGCTTGTTCTCAAATTGCAAGACGGTGAAACTATGAAGTTTCTAAAGTTGTATTCCAGTGAGTCAGTTTTAAATGATTCGAGCTGTTCAAATTATAAATATAGAGATTTTAGAGAAGCTCGCTTTTCTACGAGAAGCTCGTTCATGGGTAGCTCTCTGAGATAAAATGTGAAGCGTGATCACTATCCCGTGTGAACTCTCCACGGTCCTCCGCTACTTCACTCTTCTTCCCCCTCCAGGCGTGGGTCACAACAGTCTTCACTCTAGTGTGGCACTGTAGAGTGTTCACTCCCCGTGCCAACCCGGCTTTAAATATTAAATGATATATTAAAGGATATCGCCAGTACTTCTTTCTTTTTCTACTTAATCGCAAATAAATGTAACATGCTATAATAGTATCTTCTTCAAGATTATACCGAAAGTATACTGACATGTGGAGAGATGAAGGCGGTAGGTATCGGTAAGCTGTCGGTAAAACAGAAAATACCGCATACCTATACTGTACCGACAAGTCAGGGAGTGGCCTAATCATGATGAGTTGATAGTTAAAGAATATTATTGTAATAGAGAGCTGTGTAGTGGGGGAGTAGGGTTTCCCACTATTCCTTAACTCACCTATATGGCCCGGCCATTCCATTTCAACTATTATAAAATGTATCACTTAGCTACACAGAAACTACTGCATGTATCAAATTGAAATTTTACATGCTTCTTTAATTGTACTTTAGACTATGTATATAAAGTTTTATTAAAATTGTTATGGTAGAAGGTAAGTGTTCGAACCGGGGGGGTTAGTCCTGACCTGGCCACGAACTAGTATGTATGTGTACACTTTTACAGCGGCCTTGAATTCCTTGAACTCTTGGAATTATGCTTAAATTTTTAGGATGCTTGAAAAAATCTTGAAATACTCTTGAATTTTGAAAAAGTAACTGAAGAACTTATAATATGCTTGAATTTTGAAAAAATCAAGCAGGTGTGCCTGTCGCCACCAGTCCTTCTTTGTAGGCGAAAAACTGGCTGAACAAAATCGATTTTTTTTGCGCAAATATATTAAGCCTTTTTTAAAATTAATATATTATATTATTATGGAAGGATTATTGTGTATTTTACATTTATTAAGCTATAAATTGTTTTTATTTGAAATTTATTTTTAAATAGACACTACGTGCGGGGCTCATGCTAGGTATTAGTGGCTATCTCTCTATCATGTATAATAAACAAATTATGCTTTTTATCTCCAGTAGAGAGAAAAAGTTATGATTTTGGATTACTATAGAGGGCCTAAAGTAAGTCTTTTCTTCCCTAAATTCAAAAAGTAGGGAGAAAAAGTAAAACCAGGGAGAAATAGAAGGATTACGAACTTGATTATTTTATAAACAGTAGAGAATGAATGGCTAATGTAGTGAGTTGTTGAAATCAGGTTGGCGACTCTGCTTTTCAACCTTGTTTATCATTGCTTAAACCTGCATCTAAATAACTTTTTATTTGAGTTTATTAATTGCAATGCCATTCTATTCTTATTTGTTTTTAATATTGAATCTCTGATATCTGCTATTAAAAGTGCTAATAATTATTGTTATTTATTAAAATAATAAATAAAAACTGTGCAATGGATGAAAATGTGTATTTTCGCCCTACCTACTGGAGATAAAATATTGTATGTACCTCGGGAGTAAAGTGTTATAATTCCCCTCGCGATAATTATCTCCCTCGACTGCGCCTCAGGAGCCAATTAACGTTATTTCCTCGGCTGCGCCTCGGGAATTAAAAAGTCTAATTGCCTTGGCTTCGCCTCGGGATTTAGGGACTGTGGTTCCTTCGGCTTCGCCTTAAGAACAAACTTATTCGCTCAGGGAATTATGGTTAACTTTACTCCCTATAAATAACTATCTGACCAAAAACCACATGTGTGGTAAAAGAATCTCCCTGCCAAGTCTGTGGTCCAAAAAAGTTGTGAAATCAACTTTCTGTCCCGCCAAGTGATGTTGGCACTTTCTCCTGACCCAACACTGTCAACTTAGATACTTATCAGCTACTTCTCCTTGGCGGTGTGCCTTGCCATAATATGAAATTGAAGAATATTAAAATTCCAGTTTTAATGTCCTGAAACTGGAATTTTAATATTCTTCAGACACCAATACAATTTCTTGTAGGAAGGACCCCATGCAACTACTACTTTGTTTGCAGAGGATGCTTGGAATACAACCAGTTAACTTTGGGTAGTACTGCAGGCACATCGCCAAGGAGAAGAAGCTGATAAGTATCTAAGTTGACAGTGTTGGGCCAGGAGAAAGTGCCAACTTCACTTTGTGGGACAGAAAGTTGATTTCACGACTTTTTTGGACTTGGCGGGGTGTTTTTTTTTTTTTTTTACCACACAAGTTGTTTTTGGTCAGATTTCATGACTTTTTGTACAGTACACATTCAGCATAGGAATGAGTTGAGGGGTTGTAGGGGGGGATGAGTTGGGGGGGGGATGCTCTAGAGCCCTAGGCGAATCCAAAAAGCCCTTATTCATTAAAATCGGTTCAGTAGTTTAGGCTGTAGGTGCGTCAACGTTAAAGTGACCGTTCACTAGCTTGGTTTCTCGGTCCGCGTTCAAGTAAAAATCAAAACAATTTTGACACATTAAAAAAAACAGGGTAAACAATAATGGCTTGTAAAAGCATAAAATCAATAAAGTACGTGATAGAATGTGAGGAAGCTATGTGCCACCTGCCACTCCAATTGGCAGTCTATTTTTTAAAACACCCCTGAAGACACAATTATAAGAAAACATCAATAACAAATATATATATTTTGTTAATTTGAACAATGTGTCTAGTTGACTTCTATTCCTGTAATATCGCTGATCCAGTCTAAAAACACGGCTACTTTACCGTACACGTCCGGATCTGGAGCGTAACAATGAGTTCCGAAAGAAACCACTCCGATGACCTTGAGCTTCCCGTCTCTACCGTTCGTTACTAAAGGGCTCCCGCTGTCGCCCTGAAAAAACAATATAGCATTACAGGTTACAGTGGTTTCAAACAGGCTATATGAATACCATAAATATATTGTCTGATTACACTGTTCTGCAAAATTTAACCAACTTTCGGGCCCCTGAATCCAAATCTCAAGTCAAAATTTCTCCTATACGTACAGTTTTCCCGGAAAATTCGCCTAAAGTTCGGAAAAGTGTGTTTTTGGGCGGTTTTCGACCCAATTTTTCTCCCCCCCAAAAAAAAATATTATTGGGTGTTTTAATATACGAATCTAAAGTAAAAAAAAATCTCCTGACCTTACCTTTTTAAGAAAATTGAAAAATAAAAAATTAAAAAAAAATTATTTTTCATATATTGAGTCTTTGTATTTCTATTGCTTTCAGATATATAAGAAATGTTTTGTGACTTTTTTCCGACATTATTCTAGAGAATTACAATATATGTGACTGAGGGGGTACAAGAAACATTAGGCGGGGGGGGGGGGGGGGTGATATATACATATTTGATTGCTAAAAGTAGTGGTTTTACCCAATTTTTTTTATCTCCCCCCCCCCCATGTTTCTTGTACCCCCCTTCGGTCACATATATTGTAATTCTGTGGAATAATGTCAGAAAAAAGTCCCAAAACATTTCTTATATAGCTGAAAGAGCAATCGAAATACAAAGACTCAAAATGAGAAAAAATAGATTTTTTAATTTCTTATTTTTCAGTTTTATTGAAAAAGTAAGGTAAGCAGATTTTTTTTTTTTTTTTTTTTACTTTAGATTCTTGTTCTTTATGGTTTGAAGATATTAAACGCCCAATAAAAATTTTTTTGGGGGTTAAAACCGCCAAAATCACAATTTTTTCGAACTCTAGGCGCATTTTCCGAGAAAATTGTACTTATAGGAGAAATTTTGACTAGAGATTCAGATTCAGCACACAAAATTACTTTAGAAAAATACATTTTTATTCTGAAGCTTTTGTTCGCAGAACAGTGTTATATTTATGAAATTTGGTTGAGAACTTTCAAACCTAAATATTGCGGACGAGTTCGTTAACGCAAGTATAATCGGCCTAGGAGTTTCAAGATGGCGGCCATATAAAAGTTTGTTTCAGCTGCAACATTTGAACCTTTAAATGCAGTTTTATTGTTCAAACGTAATAAACCTACCACCAATCAAATGTTTTGTTTTTCTTACAAAACATGCAAGCATCAAACATTTATTAAAACCCATTATTTTTTGGAGGGGGGGGGGGATTGCCTAAGAATAGTCCGTAGGCAAAACCAAGGACACTTATACTGCCCTGCGTGTGTCTGTTTGTCCGTTCGTCCGTCTGTCACCTGCTCTCACGGTGACACATTTCGTCCCATCACTTTGAAATTTGGCGTATATATGTATAGTACCTACCCACACATTTTAAAAATATAGTGACTTAAAAAAAAATCATATGAAAGGGCATTTGGGGAGCTGATTACAAAAATATATCATTTTTTGGTTATAACTTTGATAGGGCGACCATAGGTGAGTTTGAAGTTGGTGTGAAAAGTGTGGGGGCACGAAAAATCTTGTAATTAAAGTATTCACGGCTTAAAGATGAATTGTAACAGAGCGAACCCAAATATAAATTTGTACTCAGGACGTAGTCCTCCCTTTTAATTTAAAATGCAATGCCTTGGGGCTTCCCTATAGTTTTTACTAAGTTTTTATTAGCTTGCTTTCTTGTTTGTTTGTTTGTTTGTTTGATATATAAACGAACAATTGTTATAGATTTTTAACTAACTTACCGAGTAGCTAGACATTTGAAACTTTTAGAATAGCTCAGAACACGATGACAATGCAATATTTTAATACTCTTAGCCATCTTTCAGCAGAATTTAATTTGTTTTCAGCAAATTTTGCTGTATGGAAAGTTAGTTCGGAAAAAACCCGCAAGTTATTTTATTTGTTTCGACATGACCCATATTTACGATCTTCATTTTGACGGGTTTCAAATTTATGATTTCTTATTTTAGTCCCTGGTATGGCTGATAAAATTGTTAAAATGTTCAAAAATGATTATATGTATCAGGCCTATTAGTTTATGTAAAAACTAATTGTATTTTTAAGAGATAAACATTGGAAAAGTAAACAAAAAAATAAATTAATTGACGTGTGACAACCAGGTTAGTTTACACATGTGTCCTAGGTATCGGTTTAATTTTTCTGCATCTGTACTTCTTTACTTGTACTCATTTTTCTTCTCTTACTGTCCCTACACAGGGCATATCGATGGCATGGCTTAGATTCGGTGTTGGGGAGATCCGTTGTACAAAGATTTGTCCTTTTGTAGGTTGATCAGCTGTCTTGTTGGTTGTCATTTATGTGAAGTAAAATAAATAAGTTTATTGTTGCTCATATACAATGCAGAACTTAAAAGTACAGTAAAAATTAAAAAAAAAATCGGTCCGAGACAACTCAGACAAACTTTCTCATATATGAGTTTATAATTACTTAGCCCAGTGTTTCCATTTATTAGTTTTCAAATGTACATTTAAATATTATTGAACATTTCATCAAAATTTATCATAAAAATAACTTCTCCTGGTCGGGGAATCGAACCCGGGCTCTCTCCGTCCGCGTTTTAAGCTAATATCTCAGGAACTAGATTTTTCCCGGGAAAACGGCTTATATCGTTGGATTCGTATTCAAATGGACTACATTTTAGAATTTTTTAATCAAAATCGTCGGAACCGTTTTCGAGAAATAATTTTTTTTCATGTTTTTTCAGAGTTTTTGGGGGGTAGCGCCCCCAAATTTAGAGCTAAAATTCATTTCTCGATTTCGCCTCGGGGTATGATTTTTCTGAACATGTATGCCAAATTTCGTCAAAATCGGCCCAGTAGTTTGGGCTCCAGGCGTCTGCACAGACGACAGACAGACGACAGACAGACGACAGACGACAGACAGACATTTTTTAAAAACCACTTTTTTGGACTCAGGGGACCTCAAAACGTGTAAATCCATCAAAATCTCAAAATCGAATTTTCGCGCCATCACAATACTTTCTCTTTATATGAGAAAGTAAAAAAACTATACAATATTTGGAAACAAATAATAATTTGAGCACATTCCTCATTGAGCAGTGCTCGTGTGGAGGAATGGCTTACTTACGGCAGCTAAAATATTATATTACATACAATATTATATTACATACACTATTTTCAAACATATAGCCATAGGCAACTTATATATATATTTATACACACACATACATATACTTACATACACATACACGCACACATACATACTTATCTATATACATAAATATTACATGGTTTCGTAAATAAATTCGTAACTATTTTTTTTTCACTAACATTATATATTATATAACAATAACAATTATTATGATATTATCAACACTACTATGATTCAACAGAAAATTGAAAAACGTAGTATATAAAAAGTTCTTTTTATACTGTCTTTTTACTTTCTCATATAAAGAGAAAGTATTGTGATGGCGCGAAAATTCGATTTTGAGATTTTGATGGATTTACACGTTTTGAGGTCCCCTGAGTCCAAAAAAGTGGTTTTTAAAAAATGTCTGTCTGTCGTCTGTCGTCTGTCGTCTGTCGTCTGTCGTCTGTCTGTCGTCTGTGCAGACGCCTGGAGCCCAAACTACTGGGCCGATTTTGACGAAATTTGGCATACATGTTCAGAAAAATCATACCCCGAGGCGAAATCGAGAAATGAATTTTAGCTCTAAATTTGGGGGCGCTACCCCCCAAAAACTCTGAAAAAACATGAAAAAAAATTATTTCTCGAAAACGGTTCCGACGATTTTGATTAAAAAATTCTAAAATGTAGTCCATTTGAATACGAATCCAACGATATAAGCCGTTTTCCCGGGAAAAATCTAGTTCCTGAGATATTAGCTTAAAACGCGGACGGAGAGAGCCCGGGTTCGATTCCCCGACCAGGAGAAGTTATTTTTATGATAAATTTTGATGAAATGTTCAATAATATTTAAATGTACATTTGAAAACTAATAAATGGAAACACTGGGCTAAGTAATTATAAACTCATATATGAGAAAGTTTGTCTGAGTTGTCTCGGACCGATTTTTTTATACTGTTTTTATACTTGTTATTCTGTGATTGTTATTACACATAAAGGAGCTGCAAAGTTTTAAATTTTTGAGCCTGGTACTTTCGGAGATCAGGTGTGTTACATACAGACAGACAGACAGACAAACAGACAGACAGACAGACAGACAAACAAACAGACAGACAGACACAGGAAATTATTAGGGCACACAGTTCATTTACCTACTCTAAAACCTTGTTTTACACAATTTAGTATATTAATAAAATATTTTAAATACAGAAACCTAATAATAATCAGCTTGGGGATGTCAAACATAAAATATGGCGACGTGGAAGAAACGATTTTTATAAAAACAGAGGCGATACTTACGGGACAGGTTCCGCCATCTACTGAACAGATCATCGACACGTCTAAAGTCCACGCAGGTGACATTGCTTCACATTTGTCAAGTGACGTCATTTCCACATTTTTGTACAGCAAGTCGTTACTTGCGTTACTAGCTGTGCAAGGTGATTCAAAAAAATATATAAAAATAAAAATTAATAAGTTACAATGTGGTCTAAGATAGAGTACAGAAGATATTTTTTTTTTTGTGGGGAGGTTGAGAAAAATGAATCTATCATTTATATTATCGCAGAGTGTCCTGACGGTGGAGACGACGACTCACCTCGAAATGATTTGTAATTGCTAAGCTAAGGCAACTACATTTATTCCAATAAAAATAAATGGCTGTTTTTGATTTGTTGGTCTTCAAATAGATATCTAAATTAATTTACTTAATTTTACTTTTAATTCTAAATATAAAATTAAGGCCGTTGCCATGGGCCTAAGGGCTCCTCGTTTATAAAATGAAAAAGAGCCTGCTACTTTTCAGACATCTAAAAATGAAAATATTTTCTTGAAAATTGATGTGGGGGTACTGGGGGTTCGTTCATATTTCCTGAAAACTTTCGGCCATATTTAGATGGGTACCATTTCCGAGTTGTGACCGATCATCATTCCTTGTTGTGGCTGGAGAATCTTAAAGACCCAACTGGTCGTTTAGCTAGGTGGGCCCTTCGACTTCAGGGCTATGATTATGAATTGGTTCACCGTAAGGGGAAAGAGAACGTCGTTCCCGATGCTCTCTCAAAAGCTATGGATTTTAATGATTCCTTGTGTTTGGTGGACGTTGGAGTTGTCACTGATGATGCGTGGTACAAGAAGATGATCCTAAATGTAACCGAAAGCCCTCTACAGTTCGTTAATTGGAAATTTGAAAATAGTTTGCTCTGGAAGAGGACTAACGTCAATGGCAACTATGGTTGGAGGCAAGTTGTTCCCAAGGACATGCGTGCTCAGGTTTTGGATGAGTGCCATAATTCTCCTTTGGCAGGCCATATGGGTATTCGGAAAACATTTTATCGGGTCGCTGAAACTTACTATTGGCCAAGAATGAAGTTTGATATTACTAAATATGTTAAGAGGTGTTTGACGTGTCTTCGATCAAAGCCTCAGCAAGATGGACCTGCTGGACTGTATGGGAAGCAGCGTGAAGTCAGAGATACCTGGGAAATGGTGTCATCCGACATAGTTGGACCTCTTCCTCGATCTTCTAGAGGTAACAAATATCTTGTGGTTTCCGTCGACTGTTTTAGTAAGTTTGTTGTGGTTCGGCCTCTGCGGGAAGCAACGGCGAAGGCAGTCACGCAACATGTAGAAGATGACGTTTTCTTAACATACGGCGTTCCTAAGCTTCTTATTTGCGATAATGGGAAGCAGTATACCAGCAAAATCTTTCAGGGTATGCTTTCAGATTATGGTTGCGAGTGTATGTTCAACGCCTATTACCATCCGCAAGCGAACCCCACCGAGAGGGTGAATCGAGTAATAAAGACCTTACTAATATCCTTCGTCAAGGAACATAAAGATTGGGATCGCGACTTAAACAAATTTATCTGTGCCATACGAACATCAACTCACGAAGTCACTCGCAAGACACCTTTCTTTCTTAACTATGGAAAGGAGATGGTACTGAAAGCCAACTTTAGAGGATGATGTTGGAACTGAAGATGGTGCTGCTAACCGGCTAAATAAGTTGGAGAAGATAAAGCGAGAAGTGCCAGAAAGGCTTCGGAAGGCGTACGAGGCTAATGCTAAACGCTAAACGCTACAATCTTCGCCGGAGAAACGTGGACTTCCAAGTAGGACAAATGGTGCTTCACAAAAACTTCCCACAGTCAAAGAAAGTGGACAAGTTTACTGCGAAGTTAGCACCAAAATATGTTGGTCCGTTTAAGATAGCAAAGAAGATTGGTTATCTTATATATGAGCTAGAGACGGAGGATGGAAAGCATGCTGGGAGATGGCATGCAAAGGATCTTAAGGAGGTCCTGACGTTAGATTAGGTTTAGTTGTGAAGGATTTTTTTTCTTTTCTTGTGATAGAAGTTACTTTTCCTTATACTTTTCTTTTCTCTTTTTTTTCCTCTTTTGTTGAGGGGGAGAACGTCTGAATGTAGCATTTTTTTTCTATATCTAGAAAATGTCTACATTATTTTTTAAATTTAGATTTTGTTGAGTGTTAGAACCCTTAACTCGCCTTTTTAGACTCTTTGGTTCAATATATATTTATTTATTTGGTAATGATATTTCTATCTATATTCTATCTAGTTATTATATTTTATTTATGAACCATAGTTTGGTGGACGCACCTTGCTTGGTTTACTATTTATCTGTCTACGAGTTGGGACGCCTTCACGTAGATGTGATTGTTTATATATTTCCGAGTATTATATTTGCAGTATATTCTATATTCTATATCATATTCCTGTTGTCATATCACTATATCATAAAGTCCATCCTATTGTTGTCTAAAGAGATTGGAGAGGTGGGGTGACGGTTAGGACTCGGTGATTCAGTGTGGTTCCCGTCACGAGCTACGGAGGTTTCCGTAGGTTGACCAACCGTGCCTTGCGTCTTATTGCCGAGGGCTGTTGGGGTTGGGTGTTGGGTTGACGCCATCTTGTGAACCCCTGTTGTTACGTTTAGTTTGTTATAAGAACAATTAAACTTAAAGATCTGGACAACTGTGATTTGTTTGTAAAACTCTTCAACTGGAGGTGTACCAAGTACCAAGTACTATTTTGGTGGATTTTGCTGCCTTTTGTTCGTGGACGTTCTCCTACCTTGACTTCCCTCTGTCTGGAGGAACTCTTCGCTGCATCCACGCCGCGTCGTTTTTTTTGGATATTACTTTTTTTGTGAGTCGGAGATATCTTTTTTTATGTTTTTCATATTCTGACCGCCCGTAGGGAATTACGGATATATATATTTTTTAGTTAGCTCCAATTACTACTGTAGATTAAACTGTATTCTTCTTTTGCGAGCATGAAAACAAGCAGAAGTAAAAATTATTTGTACGTTTTTTTTTACGCTACAATTACTTGGCAAGGCCAAAAATTATATATATGTATATATTTCTTGAAATCCATTTTGATTTACTGTGTTTTTTTTTTGTTTAACCATTTTGGAGACTATCTCTGGCTTTTTTTTTTTGGGAACACAAGTTTCGTTATTTTGCTTGTGCCCAAATTGGAAAAAATCAATTAATTAAACAAAATATCGGTTTATGCCAGGGATGTTCTCCAACCCAAATTCCAGTCATTTTTCATTTATTGTTTAAAAATAACGTGGCGCCCTTTTCCTTATTTATTCATTATTTTTTTTTGTCTTATAAAACCCACCCCCAACTCCACTGAGCTGGAGGGAGCTATTTTATTCCGGGTGAGGTAGCTCGGACGTTCATAAAATTGTGGAACGTTACACTATCATGCAGTGTGCGCAATACTGTACTGCAACTTCCTTACTATCATGCAGCGTGCATAATACATGTACTGCAACTTTCTTACCATCATGCAGTGTGCACAATACATGTACTGCAACTTCCTTACCATCATGCAGTGTGCACAATACTGTACTGCAACTTCCTTACTATCATGCAGTGTGCATAATACATGTACTGCAACTTCCTTACCATCATGCAGTCTGCACAATACATGTACTGCTACTTACCTTACTACCATGCAGTGTGCGCAATACTGTACTGCAACTTCCTTACTATCATGCAGTGTGCGCAATACTGTACTGCAACTTCCTTACTATCATACAGTGTGCGCAATACTGTACTGCAACTTCCTTACTATCATGCAGTGTGCGCAATACTGTACTGCAACTTCCTTACTATCATGCAGTGTGCGCAATACTGTACTGCAACTTCCTTACTATCATGCAGTGTGCGCAATACTGTACTGCAACTTCCTTACTATCATTCAGTGTGCATAATACATGTAGTGCAACTTCCTTACTATCATGCAGTGTGCACAATACATGTACTGCTACTTACCTTACTACCATGCAGTGTGCGCAATATACGTATCATTACTATCATAAGTGTGCCCAATACTAGAAAAATTCTAAATTTAAATTCATAAAAAAAGGAACAATTTAAATTAATTATTTATAAAAACTTTAAAATACAATAATAAGGAAATAATGATTACTGACTGTCATTAGTGAGTCCCCATCCGCTTACAACAGCCATTGTGTCTAAGTAACTATCTGGGCTGGCATCAGACTTGGGCGGAAGATCTATCGCGCTCACGTAATCTAAAAAATATAAAACATAACTTCTCAACAGAAATTATCATAATTAGGAGATTCTTTTATGGTTCGTTACCACCGGCAATAAAAATAAGTATCCCTGCATTCTATGAGGCACTTTTTTACTTTAGTACCCCCCTTGGTTTTAAACAATAGTTTGTCCACAAAAAAGTCTCAAAGGTTTGTGTGTTTGTCTCCCCAAGACACTGAGACTCCTGGCTCCTTGCGCAGTTTTGTATTTAATATTCCTTTATCTTAATAGTTAATTAGACTAAGGGATATGATCACAATTATATACACAAGTGTGATATTCCTTTGTCCCAAAGTTACATGGGAATAAATATCCCTTCGTCTTAATAGTAATTTATATTAAGAAATGTATGATACTCTGTGTATGTTCCTTTGTCTAAATAACTATTAACACAAAGGTATATAGGGGAGTGCTAAAGTAAAAAGTACCATCTATGATTTGTAATAAACAATTGAAATGAAAATCTAAGCCTTTTCCAAAGATCTTAGAAGGAACAGAAGGAGCATAGTCGCTGCAATAAGTGACTCAAACTTTGACAACTGATTTAATTAGTTCAATTTTCATTTACAAACCGCTTCTAGCAGCACCTGTGGTCTCCAAAGTTTGAGCCACATAAATATTGAGTATTCACACTCTACTCCTACGATTTTTGGCTTTCGCCAAATCTCTATTATGAGTACTGCCCTTGCTTGTTGGAGAGGTGACTTCCATTCATCTAACTCAAAGCTGCTGTTACCTTGATTTACGCACTAAGGCCACTTTATCTTAGGGCTTCAGTCAAGTGACGTAAAACAATGATGCACTTCCTTATACGAGCCCTTCCTCCAACAGCTGTCTTAAAGTGAATCTATATGATCTTGAGTGCTTATTTGAGATTGAGGGCGGAATCCGCATTGTACTTCATCTCTAGTCGCTTTCACACAAAACATCGCGAAAAACGTCGCGTGTCGCCCAGTGTGAAACGGCCTTAACTCAACCATTTACCTTACGTCTAAGGTAAATAGGGAAACCTACGAAACTCTTCTGTATAGCGGGTTTAGTTCAGAGTAGGTAAATTTTCTCCTCCGGTTTTCTTTGAGTTTAGTAAAGAATGTATACTAATTAAATTAATAATGACTTTTTAATTATCCAGGGAGGTCCAAAACTCTCCCCCCCCCCTCTTAACATTTGAACGGCTTGAGATAAATTAATGAAACTTGGGGGATCTCTACCATATAAAGGGAAGTTTGTTTTCATACAATCTCCCACTAGGGGCAACCACCCACTTTGCCCCCAGGCCACCCAACTTCAAAATTTCAAATTGGAATGTATATTTTTGATAGCATATTTGGATTCTACGGTGAGAAATAATAAACTTTTGCTTGCAACTTTTTTTTCTATTTCCAATATTTGGCCCCTACAGGGGGGCAAAGATAGCAAAATAACCCTTCCGAAATAATAAACACATATTATGTAGCCCTGGTATCGTAGATGTTGGGTCTACTACGCCGAGCTACATGAATTTAAACTTATAATATTAAAATGATTATAAGACAATCTTGTGAGGAGTCAAAAACAAGACTAAATATATATTTTCTTTTTCTCCTGCCACATCAACTCAAACTTTTCAACAAAACAAAATAAATAAATTCCCCTAGGGGAGTCTTGATTTGACAGCGGTGTCAACACAAGTGAGTAAAATTTAATCCTATTATTTCTTATTACCTTTAAGTAGTAGGACATTAAAAACCTCTCTATTCTTGTCGAAATGAGGCCCCCTGACCCGGGAGGGCAAACTAATAATCCCCCTTCCATCCTTGAGGATGGCCAAGTCGAAATGGACGAGAATATTGTTACGCGAAACGTAAACAATAAAGAAAACACGTCAGTTCCGTCTAACAAGCGGCTTCGGCCTAATACGCCGGTTAAACTAGATCAAACGATTCCCTGCAAGGAAGTTATTAACTTTTTGTTGATAAAAAGGCTTGACGGTCAGTCTATGGCTAAAGTCTCGCCGTTCACTATAGAAAAGTTGTTATCCCAGGCTTGCGGAGGCGTCAAAACAGCTAAAAAGCTTCGAGACGGCTCTCTCTTGGTCGAAACGTTTTCACACGAGCAATCGAAGAAGTTAATGACTAATCTACCTAGACTTCAGTTGCTTCAACTAACTGTTGAACCTCATAAAACCCTAAATCAAGTGAAAGGCGTCATTAACTGTCCCGACTTAGCCGAAATACCTACTGACGAAATTAAGAACAACCTAGGATCTCAAGGAGTAGTCGATGTAAAACGACTAAACAAAAGGATCAACGGAGCTATAGAACCAACTAACAGCTATATCGTAACTTTTAATCTAACTTCCCTACCGAGTAAACTCAAGATCGGATATTTGTCCGTTCCTGTAAGAGTGTATTATCCCTTTCCGAGGCGTTGCTTTCAATGCCACAGTTTCTCGCATATAAGTTTAACTTGTAAAACCGGTGCCACCTGTGCGGACTGTGGGGATCCCAAGCACGAGAACGAACCTTGCGTCAAACCTAGGCGATGTTTAAATTGCAAGGGCCCTCACTCCGCTCTCGATAGAGCTTGCCCAAAATGGCTTTTAGAAAAGAAGATCGTAGAAATCAAAGTCGAGGAGAAAATTTCGTACATAGACGCTAAGAAGAAAGCAAATGTTTTAATGTGCCAGCCCACCCTCTCTAAGCCGTTTTCAAGCTTATTTAGTCCAAACCCACCGATGTGTGTCGCTTGTAAAGGCAAAGTGTTGACAACTGAGGACAGAAGTACTCAGTATGAACCTCAAGCTATCGTGGAGACTAATAAAACAGATAAGGCTGACGTGGAAAATATTCCGCGGAAACCATCACAAACCAAAACAAATGTGAAACCTTCCCCTAAAGTAACAAATCAAGGAAAGATCGAGAATATACAAACTCAAACTGGAAATAAACAAGGAAAAAATGAAAATAAAAAAGGGGAAAAGGATAAAAAACTAAATGAAATAGCCAATAAATTAGAGAATAAGCAAAATAAAGTAGAAAATAAGCAAAATAAATCAGAAAATAAAAAACTTATAGGAGACAAGAGCACTACATGTTCAGCGAAGTCGAAGCCAATAGTTATCAGTTCTCATACCGAACAGGAAATGATGTGGAGGAACGATTGGGACTCCCCTGGGTCCCCCTCCTCAGACTGTAATTGTGGTGAAGACATGATAGAATAAATATGCGATATCAAAGAAAGAAACGGTGCATAATAGTTTAAACCAATAAATATGAAAATTATCAGTTGGAATTGTAAAGGACTTAGATCGAGACTCAACGATATTCGTGTTCTAATTCAGGAAACAAACCCAGACATTCTCATGCTACAAGAAACCCATCTACCTGCTGGCCAACCTCTAAAAGTACCGGGCTATGTAGTGTACCGAAAGGACCCTCCTCGAGGAACCTGGAAAGGAGGACTGGCTATATTTGCCTCGTCCAAACTGCCGAGTCGTGAAATTAAAATACAAAGTAACTTTCAGGTACAAGCTATTTGGGTGGGTACATCAAACCCTTTTACAGTCTGCAACATCTATTTAGATAGTAATGATGACGTTACAGTCACTAGCCTCGACAATATTATGCAGCAATTACCGGGCGCCAAAGTAGTAACGGGTGACTTCAACGCTCACAATCTAGTGTGGGGCTCTACAAAAACTGATTCGAGAGGAGAAGAAATAGATTCGTTTATCGACCATAGTGGCCTGTGTCTTCTCAACAATGGGGATTTTACTTACTTGGATTCAAGAACAGGAAAGCAGGACACCTTAGACTTAGTCTTAAGTTCTCCGTCGTTGGCAAGATTGATAGAGTTCTCAGTATCATTCCACCTCTACGGAAGCGACCACTACCCGCTTTTTGTAACTCTGAACTTAGGAAGCTCGAACTTGGAGACGCCGTCTGATACATACTGGTCCTTGAAAAATGCGGATTGGAACGCCTATAGAAACCATCTTACCCTCACCGCGCCCTATCAACCTAGCAGTGAAGAAGACGCGGAAGAGTTGCTTGACTACCTGACAAACGCCATCTTGTCTGCAGCACTAGTTTCAATTCCACAGATAAAGTTAAAAGGTAGACGAAACCCAGTACCCTGGTGGAACAAAGAGTGTAGAGTAGCTTTGAGAGATAGGAGAAGGGCGCTAAATGTGGCGGATATATGCAGGGCCAGTTTGGCGCCGCGGTCATATCACACCATTCCACAAATAAGTAGTAATTTAGCGGTGGACTGTATATAGGTAATAACATATATATATATTTATAATGTGGTCTTCTAATAATAAAAGTGGAGAATACCTGATGGTAGTACAGGGTCGAGGGCGGCGTAACACACACATGAGCGGGTAGGTAATAGCTGCACTCTCCTACACACACTGACGGATTCTTCCTTTTGCCGCTAGGGCTAAACGTTACCGCTAGGGGCGCTACGGGCAGTATCCCTTCCACATTGTTTTAAGAAGAACCACGTTCGAGATAGATATATAATAATAATATATAGAAAAACAACTGGACTTTTAACATTAAATCCACCACACCGCCCGCCTTGGCAGACCCAAAGGACGGTCTGTCCAAAAAAAATGCAAAACAAAAAAAATATGGGTGTGGTAACTTCACTAACTATAACTACCTTAAAACACGCAAACACACACACATTCATACAATCTAAGATAAATGGTTAATGGTTGAATAGAGGGGCAAGCTTACGGACAGGACGTTCGTAAGTGCCGGACTGGGTAGTCACAACTGCAGAACGGACTACACCATCCTTCCCTCGGTAAACAGACTTGATCCTTCCTAAAGGATAAGACAACGGATGGGAATAATCTTCCTTAATCCAAACGACATCACCAACAGATAGATTTTTATCTGATGTGAACCACTTCCCCTTTTGCTGAAGGGTGTGTAAGTATTCTTGTTCCCACCTCTTCCAAATACGTTGGGTGATTTGGGTCGTAAGTTGCCACCTAGACAACCTGTGCTCGTTGAGATCTGTAACGTTGTACTCAGGTAGCGCAAGCAGAGGACCACCAACTAGAAAGTGCCCTGGTGTCAAAGCTTGATATTCGTCCGGAGAAGAAAACATGGGGTACAACGGTCGAGAGTTCAGAACGGCTTCGACTTTGGCCAGGATTGTGATGAACTCACTTAACGTTAGAATCCGAGACCCTATCGTGCGGAAAAGATGGTATTTCACATTTTTTATATTGGACTCCCAAAGGCCATTTTGGAAAGGTGCATGAGCTACTGAGAAATGGAACTTCACCTGATTAATAGCTAAACCATTGACTAAGTCAGATTGAGTCTTACTCGAACGAAGAAAGCTAACTACTTCTTTAAGTTCCCGATCAGCACCTTTAAAATTGGTTCCTTGGTCGCAGAAAATATCGGAACACAAACCACGTCGAGACACAAAACGTTGGAGAGCTGCAAGAAAATCCTCGGAAGAGAGACTTGTCACTGCTTCAAGATGGCACGCTTTAGTTGAAAAGCAGATAAAGAGCGCGAAATACGCCTTGAAAGTCGCGGCTTTACGACGTAGACTTTCCTTTAAGATAAAAGGGCCCGCAAAGTCAACCCCAACGTGTGAAAAAGGGCGACTAGGGACAACACGCGCTGAAGGTAAGTTACCCATAATGGGCGAGGGAGTAACAGCCTGAAACTTACGACAACGAATACACTGGTGTATCCTATGCCTAATAACACTATGAGCTGACATAATCCAGAACTCGCGTTGAATCAAGCTGCGGACAGTTCTAGGACCTGCATGCAGATAACAACGATGATAATGATCTATTATTAAACTTGTAAGAAAACTAACTTTAGGCAAAAGGTAAGGATGTTTACACTCGTAACCAAGAGAACTATTTGACAAACGTCCTCCAACACGTAACATTTTATCATCATCTAAAAACGGTGATAACTTCTGAAGTGATTTTTGACAAGGTTCATTTCTTTGAAGATTTGAAATGTCACTAGCGAAATAAGTCTGTTGAGTAATATAGACACACAGTTTAAGAGCAGCACGAAGTTCATCTACTTTTATGAGTCCAGTAGTGCGGGGATTAACACGATAACGAGTATTTTGAATAAAACGTCGAACATAACAAACAACACGTTGAAGACGTAATAAAGAAGAAAATCTACCTATAAATGAGTCTAGAGATAAATCGGCAGATCGAGACAACAACACTGGAGCTGTAGACTTCACTTCAGGTAACTGATGAGAATTAACAGGAACGAATTTACTTATAGGCCAACTTGATATTGGTTCGTAGCACCACGAGGAACCGTTGAACCATTGAGTACAAGAAGCTAAGTCCTTAGGTGATAAACCACGAGAAGCTATGTCAGCGAGGTTCAACGATGACTCTATGTGTTGCCATTGAGATAAGTGAGTAATCTCGAGAATAGCAACTACCCTATTTGCCACATAAGTCTTTAAACAATAGGAAGGTTTATGTAACCATGAGAGAACTATGGATGAGTCAGTAAACAGATGAGTAGAAGTAGGTTTAACTCGAGAAATAAAGGATTGTAGAGATTCTAATAATTTAGACAACAAAACAGCACCTTGAAGTTCGAGCCTCGCGATGCTTAAGTTTTTTAATGGAGCAACCTTAGTTTTAGACTTCAATAAATATACTCTAACAGATCCGTCGTTATTTTCAACACGTAAATACGTAACGGCTGCGAATCCTCTTTCTGAAGCGTCTGAGAATCCGATTAACTGGCACTCACTATTAGAAGAAACAAACAAACACCTAGGAATACTGACATCGGATAACAAGGGAAATTCTGTTAAAATGTTATTCCAAAGATCTAGTAGAATCGGTGGAAGTGAATCGTCCCAACCTATATTTGACTTCCAAACAGCTTGTAAAATAAACTTCATAAGAAATATTAAAGGAGAAATATAACCCACAGGGTCGTACACACGACTAATATAAGATAACAAACTTCTCTTCGTACAAACATCCAGATACTGAGGTAGATTGATCCTATAAGTGAAACTATCTGTGGAAGGTATCCACTGAATACCTAGTATTTTAACAGTAGGACAAGATTCATCACAAACAACTAAAGGTTCTGAAGAAATGTCTTGTTGAAGACTTTGTAAAAACTCACTAGAGTTACTAGACCACTTATTTAGAGTTATTCCACCCTTACGTAACAAGGAACAGAGTTGCTCTTTCTTTAGTTTCAAATCCTGAACTGTTTCACCTCCACACAAAATATCGTCGACAAATGAATCGTCTAAGAGTGTAGTAGCACCTAAAGGAAAAGCAGCACCTTCGTCCCGAGCCAATTGGATTAAAGTGCGTTTGGCTAAAAAAGACGACGGCGTCATACCGTAGGTGACTGTTTTTAATTCATACTCTTGGAGCGGTTCACTGGGATTTTCTCGCACTAATATGTGCTGAAAAAGACAATCCTCCTCATCTAACAATACTTGACGAAACATCTTTGTAACATCGCAAGTGAACACATAGGGGTGTATTCGGAAACCTAAAATAACATCACTAATCTCCACGTGGAGCTTAGGTCCGGCAAACAAAACTTCATTGATACTTAGATGAGAATGACGAGCACTACCGTCGAAAACGACACGAATACGAGTAGTTAAGGAAGTAGGGTTAGAGACACAAAAATACGGTAAGAAATACTTCCCTGGCCTAGTGGCAATAGCCATATGGTCTAATTCCTCGTATCTTTTCAAAAAATCAAAACAAGCTGTTTTTAACTCCGGCTCACGATGAAACCTGCGTTCCTGAGACAAAAACCTGCGCAAAGCGACAGCATGCGATTGAGGAAAATTTAACTTAGAGATGTCAACTTTAAATGGGAGCTTAACAATATATCTGCCGTTTGAATCATAGTCCAAGATCCGGTATAAGGAATATATACCCTCATATGTTATTTAATTATAATAAAGAATATATGATAGAGAATTGATAGATTGATACATCGCAAATAGGTTGCCTAGCTAAATCGCGTACCGATGATGTTAAATAATAAACTGTTTATTACCTTCCCCTTACTTCAACTTCCCTGATGTGTTATTTATGAAAATCGAACATTAACTGAAAGAATTCACCCCAAGGAATTCAAAAAATAAGGGTTGCCTACTTTCCTCTCTGGCCAACTATGGAGTTGCCAGGTATAAACCGGTGAGTAACATAATTAATATACCCTCATCTGTTATTATATCGAATTATATATCAAATTAAGGGTAATTTTATTCCCAATCCAACCGTATTAGGTTGCCTTAAATTCTAAATTAAAATTCAAAATTTTAGATCTAAAATCTAGGCAACCATGGATTCAACCAACTTTTTGACAAGGCAACCTAATACGGTTGGATTGGGAATAAAATTACCTTTCATTTGATATATAATTCGATATAATAACTGATGAGGGTATATTAATTATGTTACTCACCTGTTTATACCTGGCAACTCCATAGTTGGTCCTGAGGGACAAGTAGGCAACCCTTATTTTTTGAATTCCTTGGGGTGAATTCTCTCATTTAATGTTCGATTTTCATAAATAACACATCGGGGAAGTTGAAGTAAGGTGAAGGTAATAAACAGTTTATTATTAAACATCATCGGTACGCGATTTAGCTAGGCAACCTATTTGCGATGTATCAATCTATAAATTCCCTATCTTATATTCTTTATTATAATTAAATAACAGATGAGGGTATATATTCCTTATACCGGATCTTAGACTATCACGACGATGCGTTTTTTGGAACTGTTCCTCACAAAATTGATCACCAGGACTCACACACTTAGGTCGGATAACCTCCTCTGACTCCCAAAATGTATGCACTAATTTATTTAAATTATCTTCATTAGATCTAGAAGGAACGGTACACGTAGCTAACGTAATTAATGAAGAAGTGTCGACAGAGGATTGAGTGGGTCCCATCACAACGTGACCAAAAATAGTAGACAATATTCCTAATGAGTTATCTAAAACAGGGGATTGATTTGCCGTTATTATTTGACAAAACAAATCGTTGCCTAACAAGAATTCAACAGGGCGAGAATCATAAAACAGAGGATCGGCAAGGTTTAATTTAACAAATGTTTCAGCGAGCTTCGGTGACAATGGTGTCGAGGGAACGTTACCTATTATTTTTTTAACAACAACAGCGTTAGTTTTAAGTAACGGATATGTTTTACCAGTAGGTCTTAAAACACAACAAACACTACCAAGCGCTTCACCAACGGGTGAAGAATTAAGACCTGCAAAATTTTGGTAACACGGTTCAATAGGTAATTTTAATTTATTTGCACAGTGAAGGGTAATAAAACTCGAAGTCGATGCACAATCAATAACCATACGAATATTAACAAACCTACCTGAGATATGTTTTACACCGGCAAGAGCCGTACCCAACAACACAACTTGAGACGAACTATCCTCTTGTATATTAGATTTATTTGTACTACACATAACGTTACCAGTTTGGTTAGTACTGGTTAAACAAGTTTGACTAGGACTAGACTGGTCATTAGACTTAACACCCGCTACCGGGGCTGAAGAAGCTTCAGTAGAACTGTCAGAGTGAGAGGGTGAACTACGTGGGAAATGCAACGTCGTATGATGACATAGGCCGCATATCCGACATCTATTTTCTGACTTACAAGACGGTAATCTATGGAAAGTAGATAAACAGTTAAAACAAGCATTAAGGGATTTAACTAACTCATTGCGTTGACGAGGTTCCTTAGCTGTGTACTTAGGACAATTAACAATAGAATGTAATTCTGAACATACAGGACATTTTTTAATTTCATTTCCCTGCGATTTCGATTTATTTACACGTCCACTAGACACATTTAAATTTGAGTTAGAATCATTATAAACCTGATTAGGTGAACGACCATGTTTGTCGGTAATTAAAACCATCCTTTTACTAGCAGGCTTATATTCTCTAGAACTAGAAACGGCAGAACTCTCAGGTGTATAACTGCAAGCAGAGAGATCTAACATTCTAACTCTTTGTTTAACAAACGATATTAAATCGCTATAAGCGGGAAATTCAGTTTCAGAAAATTTAAGTTCAAACTCGCGACGTGTGATATTATCAAGTTGACGAATAGCCAAACTAAAACAAATAAAATCTCCGAGATCAGGAACTGAGGAATTTTTGAGACCTGTGACGCTATCATGAACCTTAGACAAAAAATGTTGAAGTGAGTTCGCAGTAGGTTTGGCTGGGGGAGCAAACGGTTTTATATGTTCTTCTGCGTAATGATTAGCTTGGATACGACTGGAATCGTAACGCTGACACAACGCGTCCCATGCTACCGGAAAATCATTCGGAGATTGAAATGAACGGACTATTTTAGCGGCTTTATCTCTTAAAGCGCCGTGGAGATAATGTGAACGCTCAACATGGGAGAGACGTTTGTTATTAACAATAAGTGCGATAAACATGTTCTTAAAACGAGGCCAATCCCAGACATCGCCGGAAAAGTGTTTAAGTTCAACAGGGGGTAACACTGTGCGAGGATAAGTAGGTCCGATAGGATAAGTATTTTCAAATTTATTCAAGTCAGTTTCCACAACGGCAGAACCAACATTACTAGATTGAGTAATTTTATCTTTAGCGGATTTAATAAAACAAACTAACTCATGAAGAGCTATAGTAGAATCATAACAAGGAGCATATTTGTCATCAAGTTCACAGTTAAGTATATTTAAATATTCAACCGTTTGTTCAAAAGTAGTAACAAGTTTGTCCACTCCTGAACATTTAACAATAAAGTGATCCTTCTCTGCTTGACTGGCAGAGTCGGAGGGTATACTATCATAGATAGTTTGGACACTTTTAAAGTAAGCCTCTTGTTTACCTTCAAGAGTCTTGATCTTATTTTGAGACGTTTGAGATCTCGTAGCCATTGTGAAAACAAAATAATAAATGTAACAACAAAAGAAAATCACTACACAAAAATAAAATATTTAATAATAAAGCGACTCTTCGTAAATTAAAGAGTAAAACTCCGAAAAAAAAAAAATATTAAAATCAGAATTAACTTCAGAGAGAAAAATCAAAACTATAACCAAGAAGAACTCTTCACAAAGACTAAAATAATATTCTCCAAAAGAATTAAATAATAATTTAGAAAAAAAATTAAAAGAAAATTAATTCTCAAGAAAAATCGCCTCACGATACTATACGTGATATAAATAAACTAATCCTCAAGATGAATGAAATAAAAATCAAAAAGAAAAAACAAGTGCCGTGTCGCGGAATTGAAACCAGAACCTTCGCAAATTCGAAAATAATAAAATCGTAGTATTTATTATGACATATGAATGACATCAAAACAATAATAAAGATAAATTAAAGATTCATTCACTAATATAAATAAAAACGAGATCAATACCTACTATTAAAGAGTATTGGGTAAACAAACGAGATTGAATTTTAAAACAAAACAACAACAATATAGCACCCGTTAAAGCAACGGCTCCTAACGGTACTTTATTGGATATACCTTGACCCCTAACAACGTTATCAGTCATACAACCTAGACTACGATAATTTTTACTCCACTTTTTAACACTATATAAAATATTACGTGGACCTAATTCAATACAGAGGTTCAGCGGGATTTTTATATCTAACGAAATTGAACCACTGTTATGAGTTAGTGAAGCCACCACACACATATAATATTTTATAATGGGACACAATAAATAAATTATAAAATTAAATAGATATAGATAGAGATCCGGCCCAAAGGACCATAAATGTGGCGGATATATGCAGGGCCAGTTTGGCGCCGCGGTCATATCACACCATTCCACAAATAAGTAGTAATTTAGCGGTGGACTGTATATAGGTAATAACATATATATATATTTATAATGTGGTCTTCTAATAATAAAAGTGGAGAATACCTGATGGTAGTACAGGGTCGAGGGCGGCGTAACACACACATGAGCGGGTAGGTAATAGCTGCACTCTCCTACACACACTGACGGATTCTTCCTTTTGCCGCTAGGGCTAAACGTTACCGCTAGGGGCGCTACGGGCAGTATCCCTTCCACATTGTTTTAAGAAGAACCACGTTCGAGATAGATATATAATAATAATATATAGAAAAACAACTGGACTTTTAACATTAAATCCACCAGGCGCTATGGCGTTTTAAAGCCAATTCAATCTCTGATAATTTAAAAACTTATCGACAAGCTCGGGCAAAGTGTAAATATGTTTTCTTGCAAGCGAAAAAGGAATCTTGGAGAAACTACATTTCAACAATTGTCCAGGGAACTGAAACCAGTGAAGTGTGGAGAAAAGTGAGAATCCTTTCAGGCAAAAGGAAAACATCGGCTGCCCCTATAATCAATGATGGGTCTCGCACCGTTACATAATCACAGCAAGTATCTGAGTTGTTGGCACGGCACTTTGCTGCAGCACGTTCTTCTGATACTTACTCCTCCGAATTTCAAATAATTAAGCAACACTCTGAAAAAGAGGTTCTGGACTTTAATTCAAACAATTCTGAAGATTACAACAAACCTAGTAGCCTATGGGAACTTGATACAGCCTTAAAAACTCTAAAGAAAGGTGCACCCGGTCCAGACAAAATCGTCAATGACATGTTAAAAAACCTCCCTTTTAAATTTAAACAATATATCTTACGACTATACAATCTACTTTGGTCCACTGATAGCTATCCGGAGAGATGGCGCATAGCGACAATAGTTCCGATACCTAAACCAGGCAAAGACCCTGTCCTAACCTCATCGTACAGGCCCATAGCCATGACAAATACACTCGGCAAACTACTAGAAAAAATCATAAACTCAAGGCTAAACTACGAAATTGAATCCAAAAATCTTCTATCGACGCGACAAAACGGTTTTCGGAAGCATAGATCGACGACCGACAACTTATCAAAATTGGAGACATATATAAGAGATGGTTTTGTTCAGGGCAAAACGACCATTGGAACATTCTTCGACTGTGAAAAAGCATACGACAAGACGTGGAAGCATTCCATCATACGACAACTCTACCATTTTGGATTCCGTGGACACATGCCTAAATACATTGACAACTTCCTATCACGAAGAATGTTTCAAGTGAAAGTAGGGAATTCCCTCTCTGGCCTTTATGAACAAGAGAACGGAGTGCCTCAGGGAGCTGTGCTCAGCTGTACCCTGTTCTTACTAGCAGTGAACGACGCTGAAAAGGCGGTTCCATCCTGTGTGGAGTCACTGTTCTTTGTAGACGACATGACGGTTCTTTTCAGGTCAAAAAGTCTGGAAACCGGTGTTACGATAATGCAGCAAGCCATCAACAAGATAAATGATTGGGCAAAAAAAACCGGCCTCAGTTTTTCTTCAAGCAAAACAAAGTGTGTCGTATTCTCTAACAAGCGAGAGAGTCCTAGAGTGGAGCTCAAACTTTCCGGCCAAGTCATCCCGGTAGAGGAGAATGTGAAGTATCTGGGTCTCTTATTTGACAGGAAGCTCACATATAGAAGACGTTCGAGCCAGGTGCCTGAGAGACATAAATATCCTTCGGATGTTACAATGTCAAAAGTGGGGAGCTGACCGGACAACCTTACTTAAGCTATATAGACAACTAATACGTAGCAAATTAGACTATGGGAGTGTGATTTTTGGATCAGCAAAGCCCAAGGACTTAAAACGTTTAGACCCAGTCCACAATGCAGGAGTAAGACTTGCACTCGGTGCTTTTAAGACCAGTCCTATTTGCAGTATTCTTGTAGAAGCAAACGAACCACCCCTTTCCTTGCGACGAGACCTTCTGCTCCTTCGTTACGGCATAAAACTGAAAAGATTTTCAAGTAACAACGTATTTCGGCCTTTTTATTATCCAGAATTTGAAAATAAATATACTCGAAAACCCAATCTTTTATGCCCCGCAGGACTCCGGTTTAAAAACCTTCTCCAAGAGTACCAACTCGATTCTGCTATAAATAACATCTCTTAATATAGTAACCCTGTTATCCCTCCTTGGAGAACATCGCGTCCTACTATACGGTATTCGAAAGAACCGAAAAGAGACCTGACATTCTTAGATACTTTCCAAAAGGACCATATGTTTGACAGAGACACCCACCAAGGACATACTGCATTTTACACCGACGGATCAAAAACTGCCGAGGGAACCGGCTGCGCTTTTGTGCAAGTGGCAGGAAGTGGAATGTTTGGCTGCTCAAGTTGGAGCTCGGTTTTTTCAGTAGAGTTGGAAGCCATCTTACAAGCGTTGCACGCAGCTGCATCGCAGAGTCTTGAAAAAATAACAATCTACACCGACTCAAAATCAGCACTTTTGGCCTTGGATCAACTGTATTCACAAAATCTTACTATCACGAACATCAGAAGACTTATTGACGAGAGGAAATTGACAGTACGTTTTTGCTGGGTACCCAGCCACCTTGGAATTGCAGGGAACGAGGCTGCAGATGCACTGGCAAAACTAGCTGTTACAGACGGAGAACCTACTGAAGCTGAAATTACACCCAGAGACTTTAATAATCCTCTTACTTCAAAAATTAGAGAGAAATGGCAAACTTCTTGGACAAACTTGACTGACAACAAACTGAGACATATTAAACCACATATCGCCGACTGGAACTCTTGCTACAGAAAAGACAGACATGAAGAAACTGTACTATGCAGGTTAAGAATAGGACATACAAGACTAACTCACAGTTATCTATTTACTAGAGACCGAGACAGACCTAGGTGCAGACTATGTAATGACATTCTGACTGTAGCTCATCTACTAACAGACTGTCCACAGCTAGAACAACTAAGACACACGTACAGCTTACCTGACACTTTACCTGACTTGCTAGGAAACAATTCGACTGTTATTTCTAAACTTACTCTATATTTAAAAGAAGCTGACTTATTCAATGAAATTTAAATAACTAGAATTTTCCTTTTTTCAACCAAATGTTATGCATCAACTAATTTGTAATTCTATTTCATACAATAATGTTAATATGTCAATATCGATTAACTAATATCTAATGTAAAATATTAAAGTTTGTTAAGGGTGTATTTAACCATGTCGTTCAACACCCGAAAATTTAAATAAATAAATAAATTCCCCTACAGTTACTTAGATCCTTATAAAATCTAAACGGTTTGAAATAAAGTAATGGAACTTGGGGGATCTGTACCATGTAGAGGGAAGTGTGTATTCATCCACTCGCGCGCTAGGGTCAACCACCATTTTGCCCCCAGGCGCTGAAATTTACCATTTTTATACCTATTGGGGGCAAAATATTGGAAATAGAAAAAAAAAAATTGCAGTAAAATATTTATTTTTTTGCCGTAGAATCTAAACCTTCAATCAAAATAATTTTAAAGTTAGGTAGCCTGGGGGCTAAATGGGTGGTTGCCCCTACTGCGCGATTGCATGAAAACCAACTTCTCTTTACATGGTACGGATCCCCTAAGTTTCATTAATTTATCTCTAACCGTTTAGATTTTATTTTACAACGTATTATCGGAAGGGTTGTATGGCTATAGGGGCAAAAATATTGGAAATTGAAAAAAAAGTTTCAATTAAAAGTTTATTATTTTTCACCGTAGAATCCAAATATGCTATCAAAAATATACACTCCAATTTGAAATATTGAAGTTGGGTAGCCAGGGGACAATGTGGGTGGTTGCCCCTAAAGGGAGATTGCATGAAAACAAACTTCCAAGTTTCATTAATTTATCTCAAACCGTTCAAAAGTTAAGAGGGGGGGGGGGGGGGACTTTTGGACCACCCTGAGGTACACCCTTATGGTTTAGGAGACTATTAAATAGAGACCTTATCAGCCATCTGACCTCTCTTGTAGTAAAGTATATTGTTTGATTCCGAGCTTACCGAAGGTAACGGAAGCTATGTCATTGTTCTGAAGAGCGAAGATTTTTATGTCTCCGATTTCAAAAATTCCAAGACAGTAATTCGATTCAGACATTAGTCCCGTATCTGTCTGTCGGTCTGTCACTCAATTTTTGGGAACCAACATATCTTACAAACTACATCCTATTTTAATGAAATTTAGATGATAGGCCATAATTGGTCTCATTAGTTTCAACCTTCTGCACCCATTGGTTTCATTTTTGCTCATGCTCACAATCATACATTAATTTATAGCTACATCTTTAAATTTTCTCATCTGATTTTTAAGAAATTTGGATGGTATGTCGAACGTAGCTTACAGATGGTCCCATATTAATTGTAACTATCCTCATCGAAATAGGGCGACTAGTTTTTAAAATATGTTAAAATTGACAGACGCGGAACTAAAAATTTTCCCTGATGTCTGAACGGAGACATAAACATGTTGGTTCTTCAGCTCACATTGGATCCTTTACCTTGGGAAGCTCGGAAGCAATATTATATAGAGTAGACAATAATGGTTTGTAATTGCTTAACATCATTTGAGGTCGTTAGAAGAACGCGAGGAATGTGCCACACTATTTTTCATTGCATTCAAATGTGGGAAGGTGTCGCTAAGGCGACGTATTTTTTATGTGACTTGCTTTGTTTTTTGTTGTATATTTGTCAGTGTATGAAATAAAATTGTTGAAGACACAAAATTGTAAACAGAGCGTGGTTCTTAAAGAAAAAACTGTCAAACCAGAAAACAATTTAACGAAGAAAAATTTACGAAGCAATACAGAAAGTTAATTTGAAGATTCAACTTTAAACCTTCATACACGTAAGCCTAAGGGGTTAAGAATGGTTCTCGACGGAGACTTAGGTGGGTTGCGAAAGCGCGTAGCTTATACTAAAAAACGTCTCGCAGGACACTCGGATGTCGTTAAGGTTTGGCTGGAAGAAAATAAAACTAGTGACAGCTTTTCTTTAACGATAGCCAAAGGGCTCTCAGCCAAATTAGAAAATTTAATAGGAAAGTTTTTTATTCAATTATCTAAAAGCGTATTTAGCTGGTGAAGCTGCTCAATGCATTGCGGGAATGTCATTGAGTGCAAAAAATTATGATTTTGCTTTAGAATTATTAAAGAAAAGATTTGGGAGGGAGGTAATCATTTTAGAAGATATTTATTCAAAATTTAGAAATATGTCAGTGTCAAACAGTTCTACAACTCGTCTAAGGGCAACATTAGACGAGATTGAAAATTATTGCCGATCTCTGGAGGGTTTAGGTGAAAACCTCGACCATTCTAGTATGTTATCTTTAATTGAGTCGAAATTTCCCCCTGAAATCATTCTGCAGTTAGAAGAATTTGAAATGCACCACCCCGTTGTTGATAATTTAATATCTGAAACCGCCAAAATTAGAGATAGATTAGAGAAAATAATTAGTGTCAGAGAAAGGGCAAGTATTATTAAATTCAAAGAAAATCTAGAAACGACTGGGCCAAGTCAAAGTACGCGTTTTGATAATAGTAAAGCTAAGGATAATCGAAGTAATTCGAAGTTCAGTTCTACTAGTATGCTATTAGTACAACCTAAGTGTAGATATTGTTCTTTAGAACACTGGAGCGATGATTGCTCTAAATATAGCACAATAGAATCTAGAAAAAGTCAACTAAAGGGATGCTGCTTTATTTGCTTAAAGGGATCGCATTGCGCGAAAGATTGTAAATCTGATAAGGTTTGTTTCTATTGTAAACAAAAAGGTAGACATCACCGCAGCTTATGTTTTAAAGCACCAAGATTGCAAACTAAGGAAGTTGTTGCATTAGGTCAGCCTAATATGCCAAAGGATAAACGTATAGATGATATTAAGCTTTCAGTGGCAATGCAAACTGCTACTGTAGCAGTTCTTAACGAACGTGAACAACATTTTTTGTATTTTAGAGCACTTTTGGATAGTGGAAGTCAGAGAAGCTACGTTTCCGAAAGATTAGCAAAAAGGTTAGGTTTAGTTAGCTTAGGAAAAGAATATTTATCAGTTTGTGTATTTAACTCTGAAAGTCCCAAAACTATAAAATCACATTTAGTAGAAATTAAAATAAAATTAAATGACGAATCAATGAAAACTATTAGTGCTAATGTTGTACCGATTATAGTTAAAAGTCCTCCAGTTTTTGATATAAAGAAAGTAAAAGAAAAGTATGAGTATTTAAAATTTGCCGAAAATTCTGATTTAGTGAGTAAAAATAAAGATATCGATCTCCTTATAGGAAATAATTATTATTTTGAATTAATAAACATGGAGAAGCTAAAAATTAGTGAGGGTCTCTTCCTAATTAGTTCGAAATTAGGTTGGATAGTGACAGGAAGAGATTCAAATAATAGATATAATATCGGTGGAAGTACAAGCTTGTTAGCTACCGAGCAAATAGATTATTTAGATGTTGGGGTGGACTGGGATAGAACCTCAATGATTTTCCAAAAGGAGATCGAGTTAAAAAAATTTATGGAAGTTAGAATCGTTAGGAATTTCTGAAGAAATAGAGGAAACAGAGGATGACATAGCTCTGAAACAGTTTGAGGACAGCGTAACGTTTAAAGATGGACGTTATAGTGTATCCTGGCCCTGGAGATATTACCCTCCAGTTATGTTATCAAATAACTATAATTTAGCTTTAGGTAGGTTACGTACTCTTTGTAAAAGATTTATGGGTGACAAAGAGCTTATGAAAAAATATCATGACATTCTGATGCAACAGCTACAATTGGGAATGATTGAAGTAGTAGACTCCAGTAAGGAAAGTCAGGGTTCTATAGTTCACTACTTGCCCCATCACGCGGTTATAACCCCACAAAAAAGTACGACTAAAGTTAGAATTGTCTTTGATGGAAGTGCAACCTCTAGTAGAGACAAACTAAGCTTAAACCAATGTCTTCTTAGAGGAAGAGTACTTATGGAAGACCTCGTAGGCATCCTTATGAGATTTCGAATAGGAGAAGTAGTAGTTATTTCTGACGTAGAAAAAGCGTTCCTACAAATAGGTTTAAACGATGACAGCAGAGATGTCACTAGGTTTATTTGGTTAAAAGACCCGTCAAAAGGGTTCAGTCCAGAAAATTTAATAGTGTACAGATTCTGCAGAATTTTATTTGGTATTATATCTAGTCCGTTTATTTTAAATTCTGTAATAAAATACCATTTAAATAAAAATGGCAGTATTTATTCATATAGGATGGCCAAAAACACATACGTTGATAACGTAATTGTTAGCTTGTCGGCGCGGGACGCGTCGGCGTTTTATAATGAAGGGAAAAATATATTTAAAGGGGCATCCATGAATTTAAGGGAGTGGAACTCTAATGATAAAGAGTTCTTAGCAACACTACCTGAAGCAGATATAGATCATAGGGAGGTAATCTCTGTTCTAGGGACTAGGGATGGTCTGGAATACAGTTTCAGATAAAATAATGATAAAAGTTAAAGATTTCGAGGCTAATTGAAGCGAGCGTAGCGAGCTTCCTACATTCAACGAAATATGCTCCGTGTCTGTCTGTCTGTCTGTCTGTCTGTCTGTCTGTCTGTCTGTCTGTCTGTCTGTCTGTCTGTCAGTAACGTTCACGCGTGTGACGATAACTTGAGTAAAAGTTGACCGATTTAGTTGAAATTTGGTATACATGTTCCTCTTACTAATACTCAGGCTAAGTTCGTTGGACAGCGTGATCCGTCCATGAGTTCGCGCGCAACGCTCGCGTAAACGAGAGGTACAAAAATTAAATTGGAATTTCAGGACGGGAAAAGATTCTATCATCATCTATTCGATGAGACGAACATTTTTTTCAAATAACATTTTTTACTAAAACCAACAGCGACACCGCTATGACTTAATAAAGATCGCTAAAACTATTAAAGCGGACCTAAACGTTTATAATAGAGAAAACAACCTTTTTACCGATATCTTACGTTCTAACGAAACGATTTTAATAAAACTTCATATACACCATCTAATGCACAATTGAAACAGGTATGCAAAATTTCAACTTGATACAAGCAAAATTCTTTGCGTAGTGACGAGATACATTTATAATAATTGTTTAAAAGCTACCGCGGGTGGTGAAGATTGTTATAGTCGTATAGTGTATAGGTTTGTTTAGGAAGTAAAGCTTTGTACCGAGTACCCCCACTCTTCCCTAGACTACCCTCTTCCACTTATCTTCAACTATGACATTCATCATGATTAATAAATTTCAATATTCAGTATTTCATTGCAATACGCTCGCTTCAATGATAGAGCCACGCGATGCCTAGTAATACTAAAAGAGATATTCTTAAGTTTGTTAGCTCAACATTTGATCCGCTAGGAATCGCATCACCCGTTATTTTAGTAGCAAGACTTTTCCTGAAAAGGTTATGGGAAAAGGGCCTCAAGTGGGATGAAATTATTCCAAATGAGGAAAAGAAGAAATGGAAAGAAATTAGAGAAAGTTTAATTAATTTAAATAAAATTGAAATACCGCGTAATTTAAATTGGAATAACGAAGCAGACGCAGAACTTCACTGTTTCTGTGACGCTTCTCAGACTGCTTATGCAGCAGTAATTTACCTGAGAATAATAGGATCTAGGTCAGTTGTACTGTTATTCGGTAAAGCTAGGGTGGCTCCAGCAAAAGCTGTCACTATTCCTAGGCTCGAGCTGCTCAGTGTTCTCATAGGAAGTCGTATTCTGACTTCAATAAGAAAAGAAATTGGGTTAGATCTTAACACTGTGTTGTGGACTGACTCTCAGTGTGTCATTAAATGGATTAATTCGAGAAAACCGCTTCCACTTTATTGAAAGAAGAGTATTAGAGATTAGATCTAATAAAGATATACAAATAAGATTTGTACCAGGGGAACAAAATATTTCAGCTGACTTAGCCTCTAGAGGTTGTAATACTAATAAACTTATAGAAACGCCTGAGTGGTGGACAGGGCCTGCATGGCTAATTGATAAAGAAACATGGCCAACCGATGTAGTCGATACATTAGATGTAGAAATAAAATTAGAGGGTGAAAATGAAGGGGGTATTATTCTACTTGGTGCTGAAATAGAACTTACGGCACCATGTGAAATAAATAAAGATCAGTTTAGTTCAGAAAGACGGTTAATAAGAGTAACGGCTTTATGTTATAGAGCAGTTAAGAGATTTAAGGGTTTACCAAACACAGATATTGAACTTAATAGCGAAGAGCTTAACACCGCAAAAAATAACTGGATAAGATTTGTTCAAAGCGAACATTATAGTAAAGTAATTTTAGATTTAAAATCAAACAAAAATAATACTCTAATTAGACAATTAGGGCTCTATTTTGACGAAAACAATATTCTTAGATGTAAAGGTCGTTTTGAAAATGCTGAGTTAGCTCCTGGGGAAAAATGTCCAATTTTATTACCAGAAAGGGATTATTTTACCTATTTAATTATAAACAATTTACACAATAAACTTTATCATGTTGGAACAGCGCATACTTTATCGCAACTTAGAAAGACATATTGGGTTCCTAAGGGTAGGGCAACAGTACAAAAAATTATTAACAAGTGTATATTATGTAAGAAGATAGACGGCAGACCACTTCCATATCCCACGCCACCCCCATTGCCTGAATTTAGAGTTACTAGATCAGCTAGTTTTAAGAGGGTAGGCATAGATTATTTTGGTCCACTTTGGACACGTTTAAAAGGGGAAGAAAATAAATTTAAAGTATGGGTATGTCTGTACACATGCTTAGTGACTAGGGGTTTACATCTTGAGGTGGTGGAGGACCTTACGGGAGAAGCGTTTTTATTATGTTTTAGACGGTTTATTGCTCGCCGGGGAATCCCTGAAATAGTTGTAAGTGATAACGCTTGGCAATTTAAAAATACTAAATTAGTAATTGATAGAGCTTGGTCCCAAGTTACTGAATCAAAGGTAGTTAAAGGGGAACTAGCAAAAAATGGCATAACCTGGAAATTTATACCCGAATTTTCTCCTTGGATGGGAGGGGCTTATGAAAGATTAGTTGGCTTAACAAAAAAGTGTCTTAAGAAGTCTCTCGGTAGTGTATGTTTGACGTCAGATCAACTTCATACCGTAATAGTCGAAATCGAGGCTGTTCTTAACTCCCGGCCTTTAGTGTATGTTGGGGAAAAGGAAGGTGAGACACTATGTCCAGCAAAATTTTTAAATTTACAAGAACCAGATATTCTCACTCCTCCTAACATTAACAACCTTCGTAGCAGTCAGCAACATATTTTGGAAGTATGGAAAAAAGGTGTGAGATTGCTGGATACTTTCTGGAATAAATGGCGAGAGGAATATCTGTTAAGTTTAAGAGAGAGAGCTAATCAAGGACAAAAACAAAATATCCAAATCCCAAAAATTGATGATGTCGTGCTCATTGGAGACAAATGCCCTCGACAGTTATGGAAAATAGCTCGTATTGAAGAGTTAAACATAAGCAGAGATGGAGCCATAAGATCAGCGCGAGTGAAGACGAAGGATGGAACTATTACCAGACCAATTAGCAAACTATATCCGATTGAAGTAGGAGGATAGCTACGTCAGGGCGGAGTGTCGCTAAGGCGACGTATTTTTTATGTGACTTGCTTTGTTTTTTGTTGTATATTTGTCAGTGTATGAAATAAAATTGTTGAATCAATAAAGTTGTGGAACTTTCAGGATGGAGATTGGAAACTCTGTGGAAGACTTGAAGGGAGGAATTTAACTATTAATACCAGCTATAAAATCAAGTGGAATATTTACCATTAAATGTAAAAGGTGATTTGAGTTTAATGAGGCCCATGTCGCTCCGCACGGAGTCTGAATCGAAGTTAGGATTCATATAGAAGTCTTCGTGGGTAGCAAGAGAATACTGCCCACCTTCCAGTTCTTCACGCTTTAAAATCCCAGCATAGACATCCGTATAGTTAGCACTAGAAATGGTAAAACAAACCATAACAGCACTCCAAGAACCACGTCACTTCCAACAAACCATAACTAACCAACCAATAACTAACCAAACCATAACTCAAAACACTTGTTACGAGCTCTAACCACCTCATACCACCTCTAACAACCTCAAACCCTCTCTAATTACCTCTAACCACCTATAAGTACCTCTAACCACCTCCAACTACCTCTAACCACCTCTAACCACCTCTAACTATCTCTAACCAGTAAGAGGAAAGAGAAATTCTTTACTGGTAATCAAGACATGTAATTATTAACAACCCAAGTAAGAAAATTGACCCATTAGACACCTTTAGGATATAGTTTGTCCAAATTTTATCATGTCAATAATTGTTGGTCCTTATAAAAATAAGGATTTTAATTTATAAGGCAGCAGATGCTGCCACTTATAGGCAGCACCTGCTGTGTGTAAATAAATGTTTGTGAAACAATACTATTTGTCATTTCCACTTGCTACTCCTACCTCTACTAAACTCTTTGATGAAGCATTAGATATTTGTGCGACTAGTGCTCTAAATGGCACTTTGCTGCACTCGAGAGAAATTTTACGCACCGCATGCAAGGGCGGAATGTTTCTTTCGATGCAGCAAAGATACTTTAAGCTCGAGTTGCACATTAATTTTTTTCGAACATTTAGTTTTTAATCTGTAAATAAAATATAAAAGTAAAATCAACAACCTCTGACACTCGACATCAATAATAACTACAGCAGCTGTTCTGTTTATAGCCCAGTGTTACCAAATATTACCTGGATTGTTTATTAAGAATGCGGAGGATTTAAAAAACAAAATAAAAGATATAAAAATAGAAGATGATGAAATGCTGGTATCTTTGGACGTGACTTCTTTATTCACTAATATTCCTCTTGACGAAACATACAAATTGATTAATCATAATTGGGAAAAAATCGAACCACATAATAATATAAAAAGCAAACAAACTTTCCTCGAAACTCTTAAACTCTGCTGCTCAAACAGCTATTTCACTTACCAAAATATTAATTTCAGACAAATTAACGGAGTCGCAATGGGGGGTAAGATCTCGGTAAATCTTAGCGGAATCTTCCTCAATAACGTAATCAATAAAGCTTTAGAAAAATTAAAGTACAAACCCAAAATAATCCACAAATATATAGACGACTTAATTCTAATTATAAAAAAAGACAACCTTAAATCCACATTAGATTGTTTCAACAGTATCAATGATGAAATCAAATTCACTTTTGAAGCAGAAAATAATAAGGTTTTAAACTATTTAGATGTAACCATAATTAGAAAAGAGAACGGGGTTTTGGGCACAAAATGGTACAAAAAGGAACTCAAGAGTAACAGAATTTTAAATTATAAATCTAGCCACCATAGACACGTTATAATGAATTCAGCTACGAATATAATATCAAGAGCCATAAAAATCACGGACGATGAATACATCAAAGAAATAAAATCGACAATCGTTTCCCTATTAATAGAAAATTTATACCCTTACAAAGTGATTAAAGCATTATGGTATAAACAAATTAATAAATTAAAAAATATTCAAACCGAAATTATATCAGAACCTAACAGAAACAATAACTATTTCACAAGTCTCACATACATAAAGGTTTATCTGAAAATATTAATAAAATTATGAAAGTCAATGATTGCGACCAGATTAATATAGCGTACAAACCCATTGATAAAATCTCAACGTTTTATAATAATATGAAGGACGTAATAAACAGTGACAACAGGTCAGGCTTAGTCTATAAAATTGAATGTAAGGACTGCCATAATTCTTATATTGGTGAAACCTCACAAAAGTTAAAAAATAGAAATTACCAACATAATAATGACATCAAATATAAGACCCAAAAATCTGCTTTAGCGGAACACGCATTAAAAACAGGACATAATTTCGATTTTGTGAACACTAAAATAATGGCCTATGAAAATAATGTAAAAAAGCGCAGAATCATGGAGGCATTCCATATTATCAAACACAAAAAAAACAGTCAACCATAAAACGGACTCTTGCAACATTAATAAAAATTATAATGCTATTTTTAAAAGTTTCAAAGATGACAAACGCTAGCATAAGAAAATAAACATTTAATAAATTTGCAAAAATAATAAAAAATAAATAAATAAATTTAAATAAATAAAATAAAAAAATTAATTAAAAAGATAATAATAAAAATAAATTAATTTTACTAATTAATTAAATGAATTATAAATGTAATAAGAATAAATAATAAAAATAAACAAATAAATAAATAAATTTAAAACATACAATGAATAAATAAATGTGCAGTAATAAAAAAATAAAAACTAATTATATCTTTAAAAATATTCATTTGCAGTTTCATATTACTAAGTTTCTATTAATTTCCTACATTCCTTTGTTAGTTCAGCAGCTCTCTTCCAGGTGCGCTGCATGACAAATACCTTTTTAACAATCTTTTTAATCACTCTTCCACACAAACTATGATTTAAATGTATACTTACCTTTATGACTGAAATATCAAATTAGAGGGAACTAATCAAATAATAGTTTTTAGCAGTGAATCCCCTGATAGGGATCATTAGTATTTAATTAAATTAAGTTTATACCATTCAACGTTCTCGGTGACATTTCCTTCCCAAAATGTATATTAATGCTTGTTAATATAATTATCTTTTGCTGTGAAAGTCATTTCATTATTATTTTATTGTTAATTGGAAATGTATGTTGTTTTTTAATTGTCTATGTTACTTGTGTATTAATTTTATTAATTAAAATCTGATTTAACCATCAATTAGTTAATTGTAATATATCATGACACTCTCTTATGGAGAAAAAATGTTTTTAAAAATTTTCGACGTTGACAAATGAAACTTGTAAGTAATTTTACTAATTATTATTATCCAGATTTGTAGGTTGTGGAATATTTTGTAATTTGTTTTTAAATATTTTATTTTATTATGTTATCAATTTATAAAAGAATAGTTGAAAACGGCTAAAAAATAGTGATCAGTTATGTGTAAATTAAATAAAGTTAAAAATAAAATACTTGTTGATGAAGTTTTGAATAAATTAGGATTACTTTGTGAAATCCAAATTATTTGTTACAGTTAATAAAGGATTGAAGATGACCTTAATAAGGGTCGAAACGTTTCCTATGGAAAAATCAAGTTTTATTATTTCTTACACCTTGCAGCCATCTTTCACTGCATTTAATTGAATTAGAAGGGTGTATAAATTTTAAATTATATCTAATAATTTAAGAAATTAAGATATTTTATGGATTGTTCATGTTTGAAAGACAAAACATCTGGATTGCGGGAAAGTATAATCAGTGCAGGAAGTGAAGTACAGAAATCTGCAGTTTGTCGCACTAAAAATAGTGCAAGAAGAACCACTTTGTCGAGCATCTGTAGGTAAAATAATTAACAGTTGATTTGCACTTACTTCTCAATACAGTGAGCTGCAGTCAAGACCCAGGTATCCGAGATAAGAGCTCCGCCACATAAGTGCGATCCCCCCTCCATGTTGGTAAATATCATGTAAACCCCATAAGGGAACTGCCCTAGCACAGCATACTCGCCTTCATAGATTTCCTCTACCATGTCTATCAACATCAAAATAACATATGATCGCATAAAAAAGAACGCATAGCAATACAATTTTTTTACTATCCAAAATTTTCTAATCTTTACAAAGGTGGTTTTAAAATATCTTAATACTGAGGTACTTGCATATCAATGATAATAGTGTGGCTCCTCTTAGAGGCTCTCCTAACTTTGATGTGTTATATAAATTAAGACCTCTTTTAGACTCACTACCAACAATTTTTAAAGATAACTACAATCCTTCAAGGTATCTTTCATTAGATGAAAGCATGGTGCCCTTCAAGGGAAGGCACAGCTTAAAGCAGTATATGCCAATGAAGCCGTGGATTTAAAGTCTGGGCAATTACAGATTCCACAAATGGATATTTGTTAGATTTTAAAATCTATCAAGGAAAGCTGACTCAACATACTTCTCCTCTGGGAGAAGCTGTAGTATTAAATCTAATGAAAGATTTTTTTTACAAGGGCTATTGCATATTTTTTGATAGATTATTTTCCGGAATTTCGTTAGTTCAAAAACTTACTAACAAAGGTGTTTTTTGTTGTGCCACAATACTTTCAAACAGAAAATTATTTCCTGGTGATCTCCTACAACTTGACAAAAAATTAAAATTTGGTGAGAGTGACTATATTTGTGCAGATGATCTAAGAGTAGTGAAGTGGAAGGACAGAGGATCTAAATGTGTCAATGTGGTCACAAACATGACGAACCCAAGAAAAAGATGCAAAATACAAAGAACCAATAGAGAAGGAAAAAAATATGAATTTGAAGGCCCAAAGCCTATCGCCATATATAATAAGTTCATGGGTGGAGTTGACTTATTTGATCAGTTGTCAGCATGCTACACTGTCTCTTGGAAATCTCGGCGTTGGTGGAGGAAGATTTTCTTTTTTTTTTTTTTTTTTTTTATTTACATTTTTGATGTGAGTCCTCTACAGTGTGTTCACACCACGAGAGAGGCACTCTAACAATACAATAGTAGTACATTATTATTCAAAGTACATTATGTATACAATAAATAGATTAGCTTATTAACAAATAACAAAAAATTTACAATAAATAACACAAACCAATGAATAAATATAGTAGTAATAATAAATAATTAATAATTAACAAAGAAAAAAGTGATAAAAACAACAAACAAAGCAAGGACTAGATTTAAAACTCCTGAGCTAACTAGCTTCTAACAAATTAAGACATAAATGGTTTAAAACAGATTTGAGGGAGTTTAGGGAAAGGATATTGGGACAGTCAGGAAGGAAATTACAAGCATAAACACAACGGACAATGGGCGATAGGTTAGACATTTCTCTGATGTAAAAGGGACGACCAGCACGCCGGCCAGGAGGTAAGATAATAACGTTATCCTGTACTGGTGCACAGCTTAACCTTCCAGTTAAGCAGTTCACCAGGAACAGGACATCAAAAGCTTTACGCCTTGTACTCAAAGAATGCAAACCAAAACGATCACACAGGAACTCATAGTTATAATATACACGCCGATACAAATACCTACGATAACATACTCGGATAAAATACCTCTGCACATTCTCGATCACTCTAGACTTAGTCACGCCATAAACATTCCACACGGGAGGGACATACTCAAGACAAGGACGAACAAGGGATTTATAAAGATGGAGGAAACAGTCAAGAGATAAACAATGAGAGATGCGACGGATCAAGCCTAAGGTACTAAAAGCTCTCTTAGTTATAGCTTCTAGCTGCTTGTCAAACTTCAATTTAGAATCGATAATAACCCCGAGATCACGAACAGCATCGACGCGGGAGAGGGGGACACCCCCAAGGGAATAAGGAAAGGCAATAACAGAAGAGGAACGGGAAAAGGAAATGGTTAGACTTTTACCAGGATGCAGCTCCATGCAATTTTCAGTGGACCAACTATTTATAGAAGCGATGTCATCTTGCAACAAGAGACACGAACAGTTACCATTGATAATGGGAAGATAGATCCTAAGATCGTCGGCAAACAAATCAAAGCAACAATGCTTGATGCTACGAGAGATATCGTTGATGAAAATGTTAAAAAGGAGGGGCCCAAGGATGGAGCCTTGATGAACTCCAGAGGAAGCAAGATAGTAGGAGGAGGTAGAAGGACCAAGACGTACAGAGCAGGAACGAAGGGAGAGGTAGGATTGAAACCACGAGACTAGAGAAGGATGGAGGTTGAGGGATTGTAACTTACGAAGAAGAATACCATGGTCTACACGGTCAAAAGCTTTGACAAAATCAAAATAAACTGCGTCGACTTGGGTGCCATTACTGATGGAGGAACCGACCAAAGAAAGAAAGGATACAAGGTTCGATGAAGTAGAGTGATTTGGACGGAAGCCATGTTGACGAGGATTAAGAAGTAAATCAATCTGAGGAGCTAGGGAAAGATGGATTACCCGTTCAAAGACTTTACAAAAGACATTACACAAGGAAATAGGACGAAAATTAGATGCCGACAAACGATCGCCAGACTTAAAAACTGGTACAATTAGAGCAGAATTCCAATCTTTTACTTGCTTGATGCTTCCATAGTTGATGCATATGTACTATATAAATCAACAGTAAAAATGGTGCCATCTAAAAGTAAAAATAAAAGCAAACCAATGACACAGTTGCAATTTAGAGACGAATTGGCCAATATGTTAATTGAGTCATTTACCAGTCGGAAAATTACACCACCGCCAACACCAGTCATGCCAGTAACGAGGGCAAAGTTTACAGCACCTGAACCATCTCGCTTTATTGGGATTCATCTACCTGTAAAGGTTGAAAAGTGTAGGAGATGTGCAAGATGCAGCACTAAGGCCAAGCCAAAACAAAGTAAAACCGTGTGCGACCAGTGCAAGATTAACCTGTGCCTTGAATGCTTTAAACCGTATCATCAACAAAAATAATACATATATATGTTATCTGATATCTTGCTACGACTGATAATGCTGTGACCACTATAATGCTGTGATGATAACTTTGATCTCTATTATTAGCCATTAATCCTTAAGCTTTTTTTATCTAATAATTGTGTTATAATACAATGACTGATCTGAGGAGTAGTAATCACAATTTTGTAATGTTAATTATGAATCAGATAGGTTTTTTTATTCATAACTCCAGAATAAAAAAAAAATATTATAAGTTATATAATATAATATTATTATATTATAATAAGAGTCTAATGAAAAAGTGTTTTTATTATAATATTATTTATTTTTGTATAAATGTAACTTTTTTTTTAAATTTATGATTTACCATACTTGAAACAAATCATGTTTCATGAATAGTTACCTAAGGGTGGATTCACTGATCAATTGAAATATTCACCATTTATTATAACCAACATTTTTTACATAGAATTCAAGATACATTTCCCCATTTCCATTGACAGTGCACTCCACACACATTGTTCCTAATATATATAAAATGTACCTATAAATATATTTATATCTATTTTAATTATAGTTCCTTATTTGTATTATAAATATTTAAAAAATTTTTTACATAAGAAGTAAGAGTAATGAAAGTAACTCTTGACGACAAGTCAAAAATATATATGGATGCATCTTTGCAATTATTTTGATGTAAAATTATTGCTCCAATAGATTTTAAGTACTCTTTACCTCTGTTTTGTTTGTGTTGATTTAAGTTTTTTTTTTTTTATCTAATAATTGTGTTATAACAAAATGACTGATCTGAGGAGTTGTAATCACAATTTTGTAATGTTTTAATTATGAATCAGATGGTTAGGTTTTTTTTATTCATAACTCCAGAATAAAAAAAAAAATTAGAATAAGTTATATAATAAGAGTTTATATTATTATTATATATTATGTTATTATTTTATTTTACAAATATACATTTATACGAATGTAACTTTTTTTAATGTATGGTTTACCTACTTAACAAATCATGTTTCATAAATAGTTACCTAACTACCTAAGGGTGGAGTCACTGATCAATTGAAATATTTACCATTTTTTATTTGCCTACATTTTTTACTTTCTCATATAAAGAGAAAGTATTGTGATGGCGCGAAAATTCGATTTTGAGATTTTGATGGATTTACACGTTTTGAGGTCCCCTGAGTCCAAAAAAAATGTCTGTCTGTCGTCTGTCGTCTGTCGTCTGTCTGTCGTCTGTACAGACGCCTGGAGCCCAAACTACTGGGCCGATTTTGACGAAATTTGGCATACATGTTCAGAAAAATCATAGCCCGAGGCGAAATCGAGAAATGAATTTTAGCTCTAAATTTGGGGGCGCTACCCCCCAAAAACTCTGAAAAAACATGAAAAAAAAATATTTCTCGAAAACGGTTCCGACGATTTTGATTAAAAAATTCTAAAATGTAGTCCATTTGAATACGAATCCAACGATATAAGCCGTTTTCCCGGGAAAAATCTAGTTCCTGAGATATTAGCTTAAAACGCGGACGGAGAGAGCCCGGGTTCGATTCCCCGACCAGGAGAAGTTATTTTTATGATAAATTTTGATGAAATGTTCAATAATATTTAAATGTACATTTGAAAACTAATAAATGGAAACACTGGGCTAAGTAATTATAAACTCATATATGAGAAAGTTTGTCTGAGTTGTCTCGGACCGATTTTTTTACATAGAATTCAAGATTCATTTCCATTGATAGTGCACTCCCCCCACATTGAGTTTCTTATTTGTATTATAAATATTTTTTATATAAGAAATAAGAGTAATGAAAGTAAACTTCTCCAGTCGACAAGTCAAAAAAATCACAGGGAAGTACTTGCGTCCAAGTACTTTTTAGGTTTTTGTAGATGAGTAAGCATACCCGTTATGTAATTATGATTTTTTTGTCTTCGATCTCAAGGGTCCCGAGTTCGATCCCCCGGGGGGTCACAATGTTTTTTATCAGTAATAAAGACAAGATAAATTACATTTTTCAGGAAATTTGCATCGCCCCACCATAAGGTATTAGCATGAATTATTTCGAAATTTTAGCACCAGCCGATCTATAGTGGTTGGGGGGGGGGGGAATTTTTTTTGGGTATATTTTGATTTTTTTAACCAATAAGAAATGCAAAATTTAAAAAAGCATATATATATTTATATCCTACTCTTCAGCAGCTTTCATTTAATACCCCACTCAAAAATTAAAAAAAATTAAAAAAATTGAGTTTATCACATTTTTTCGAATTGCGCATGCGCATATCTAATTTTGAACTTCTATATAATTTTCCTGTGTTTGGGTCAAAAAGTTGCACCAGTGTTTCAAATTTCAGCACTTTCGCTTAAACGGTTCGGGCCCTATGAACCAAAGAGCGACGGACAGACGGACACATCACCCTCGGCATAAGGGTTTTGAGAAGTATCTACAAAACCCTAAAAATATGTATGGGTGCAACGTTGCAATTAATTTGATGTAAAATTATTGCACCAATAGATTTTAAGTACTCTTTACCTTTGTTTCGTTTGTGTTGAATTTAACTTTTCTTTATTACTTGTTCGTATATATGTATACAAATATATATTTTTTACAATATACATACATGTATAAGTCAAAATGGTGTTAATTATTTATGATTGCCAGGTAGCTTGATCAAATCAGGAATGAATGAGAATGTAACTATAAAGATTTTTTTTTTTTTTTTTTTTTTTTTTTTTTTTTTTTTTTCAATTAATAACAAAAAAGTAGTAACTGATTTGATCAATCTACCAGATATTTACCCTAAATAAAAAAACAAAAAAAATATAAACTACTTAGTGGCTACTAAAGTGACCACAGAACGTTAACGTAAAAAATCATATTTTTCAAAGTTGTTGTCATTAAGGGTTGGTGTCCAATATATTAGACACCCTGTTTATCTATTTAATTAATTGATTAATTTAATTTTTTTTTTTTTAATATTTTTCTGAAGTATACTCAATGTATAGCTACAGCGTAGCAATGAGTTTTGGTCATTACCAAGCAATATTTGCCTTGCCCATTCAGGGTACCTCAAGGGTGTCCACTATAGTGGACACTGACCTATAAAGGGTAAAACCATATATTATACTGTACATGAAGTTACTTACTTGCAGCGTAACAGCCGTTATAAACACCAACCAGGCACGCCTGCAAATAAAATACAACATAAGTAAAACAAGTACTCGAATTGAGTTGATATTAATAGTTACAAACTCACAAGAATAAACGCCTCTCGATCGCAAGCAAGATGCGTTCGTTTTTAAATAAATATGTATAACATTAGGAATACTTCGGGAGATTGATGGATCCAAGTTATCTTAAGTATTGTCATTAACAAGTAAAATGTTACAAGTACAAGTCTTGTTAATAACAAGTAAAATGTTACAAGTACAAGTCTTGTTAATAACAAGTAAAATGTTACAATTACAAGTCTTCTTAATAACAAGTAAAATGTTACAAGTACAAGTCTTGTTAATAACAAGTAAAATGTTACAAGTACAAGTCTTGTTAATAACAAGTAAAATGTTACAATTACAAGTCTTCTTAATAACAAGTAAAATGTTACAAGTACAAGTCTTGTTTATAACAAGTAAAATGTTACAAGTACAAGTCTTGTTTATAACAAGTAAAATGTTACAAGTACAAGTCTTGTTAATAACAAGTAAAATGTTACAAGTACAAGTCTTGTTAATAACAAGTAAAATGTTACAATTACAAGTCTTCTTAATAACAAGTAAAATGTTACAAGTACAAGTCTTGTTTATAACAAGTAAAATGTTACAAGTACAAGTCTTGTTTATAACAAGTAAAATGTTACAAGTACAAGTCTTGTTAATAACAAGTAAAATGTTACAAGTACAAGTCTTGAATAACAAGTAAAATGTTACGAGTACAAGTCTTGTTAATAACAAGTAAAATGTTACAAGTACAAGTACAAGTCTTGTTAATAACAAGTAAAATGTTACGAGTACAAGTCTTGTTAATAACAAGTAATATGTTACGAGTACAAGTCTTGTTAATAACAAGTAAAATGTTACAATTACAAGTCTTCTTAATAACAAGTAAAATGTTACGAGTACAAGTCTTGTTAATAACAAGTAAAATGTTACGAGTACAAGTCTTGTTAATAACAAGTAAAATGTTACAAGTACAAGTCTTGTTAATAACAAGTAAAATGTTACGAGTACAAGTCTTGTTAATAACAAGTAAAATGTTACAATTACAAGTCTTCTTAATAACAAGTAAAATGTTACAAGTACAAGTCTTGTTAATAACAAGTAAAATGTTACAATTACAAGTCTTCTTAATAACAAGTAAAATGTTACAAGTACAAGTCTTGTTTATAACAAGTAAAATGTTACAAGTACAAGTCTTGTTAATAACAAGTAAAATGTTAAAAGTACAAGTCTTGTTAATAACAAGTAAAATGTTACGAGTTCAAGTCTTGTTAACAACAAGTAAAATGTTACGAGTACAAGTCTTGTTAATAACAAGTAAAATGTTACAATTACAAGTCTTCTTAATAACAAGTAAAATGTTACAAGTACAAGTCTTGTTAATAACAAGTAAAATGTTACAAGTACAAGTCTTGAATAACAAGTAAAATGTTACGAGTACAAGTCTTGTTAATAACAAGTAAAATGTTACAAGTACAAGTACAAGTCTTGTTAATAACAAGTAAAATGTTACGAGTACAAGTCTTGTTAATAACAAGTAATATGTTACGAGTACAAGTCTTGTTAATAACAAGTAAAATGTTACAATTACAAGTCTTCTTAATAACAAGTAAAATGTTACGAGTACAAGTCTTGTTAATAACAAGTAAAATGTTACGAGTACAAGTCTTGTTAATAACAAGTAAAATGTTACAAGTACAAGTCTTGTTAATAACAAGTAAAATGTTACGAGTACAAGTCTTGTTAATAACAAGTAAAATGTTACAATTACAAGTCTTCTTAATAACAAGTAAAATGTTACAAGTACAAGTCTTGTTAATAACAAGTAAAATGTTACAATTACAAGTCTTCTTAATAACAAGTAAAATGTTACAAGTACAAGTCTTGTTTATAACAAGTAAAATGTTACAAGTACAAGTCTTGTTAATAACAAGTAAAATGTTAAAAGTACAAGTCTTGTTAATAACAAGTAAAATGTTACGAGTTCAAGTCTTGTTAACAACAAGTAAAATGTTACGAGTACAAGTCTTGTTAATAACAAGTAAAATGTTACAATTACAAGTCTTCTTAATAACAAGTAAAATGTTACAAGTACAAGTCTTGTTAATAACAAGTAAAATGTTACAAGTACAAGTCTTGAATAACAAGTAAAATGTTACGAGTACAAGTCTTGTTAATAACAAGTAAAATGTTACAAGTACAAGTACAAGTCTTGTTAATAACAAGTAAAATGTTACGAGTACAAGTCTTGTTAATAACAAGTAATATGTTACGAGTACAAGTCTTGTTAATAACAAGTAAAATGTTACAATTACAAGTCTTTTTAATAACAAGTAAAATGTTACGAGTACAAGTCTTGTTAATAACAAGTAAAATGTTACGAGTACAAGTCTTGTTAATAACAAGTAAAATGTTACAAGTACATGTCTTGTTAATAACAAGTAAAATGTTACGAGTACAAGTCTTGTTAATAACAAGTAAAATGTTACAATTACAAGTCTTCTTAATAACAAGTAAAATGTTACAAGTACAAGTCTTGTTAATAACAAGTAAAATGTTACAATTACAAGTCTTCTTAATAACAAGTAAAATGTTACAAGTACAAGTCTTGTTTATAACAAGTAAAATGTTACAAGTACAAGTCTTGTTAATAACAAGTAAAATGTTAAAAGTACAAGTCTTGTTAATAACAAGTAAAATGTTACGAGTACAAGTCTTGTTAACAACAAGTAAAATGTTACGAGTACAAGTCTTGTTAATAACAAGTAAAATGTTACAATTACAAGTCTTCTTAATAACAAGTAAAATGTTACAAGTACAAGTCTTGTTAATAACAAGTAAAATGTTACAAGTACAAGTCTTGTTAATAACAAGTTAAATGTTACGAGTACAAGTCTTGTTAACAACAAGTAAAATGTTACGAGTACAAGTCTTGTTAATAACAAGTAAAATGTTACAATTACAAGTCTTCTTAATAACAAGTAAAATGTTACAAGTACAAGTCTTGTTTATAACAAGTAAAATGTTACAAGTCTTATCATGGTTTTATAACTGAGTAAGTAAATAAACACACATCTAAGGATCAGACAGTTTATTGTGTGACCACAAGAAGATATACAATAATGCAATATCGGTTTTTAACTTTAGTAATAATTAGTAGTAGCAATCAAGTACATCCTTACTAAAAAGGGTTGGACGAATCACTTGTTCGAACCTAGCAATTAGGCCATCTTTTAGGCCCGTTTTACTAGCTCCGTGGTAGAGAGTTCCAGCTACAACACACATCATATATTTGTACATTGTACCGCCAAAGCGAGTATGGTGTGGTCATTAGTGAGCTATATAAGTGTGCGTCAAAGCGTTGGGGGAAGAGTGCCCATAGGGGGTGTCCCTCGCCCTGCTCCGTCCTCGAACCTTAGATACAAATCATATCATCATGACACGGATCGGACCCACATCAAAAAGTGGGGGAAGAGTGCCCCATAGGGGGTGTCCCTCGCCCTGCTCCGTCCGCGATTCACAGATGCAATTCAGAGTATTATGGCACGGGATCGAACCCACGACCTCGAGTCTTATTGATAGATGGGCGAGCGCCTAGAGCGCCTCGGCCACGCTGGTTCCCAAGCCTGTAGACAAGACTTAAGTAATAACTAAGAAACGTTATTATCAGGTGGCTGATTATTTTACCCTGCTTATGTGTTTTGACAGACTTGAGAGAGTGAGGGGTCGGTGAGGATGTGAAGGTGTAAGGTTTAATAGAGGTGTTGATAGACTAGTCCTGCATCAAGTTAAAGCATTTTCAAGGATTATTGGGGGTCAGGTACCAGGATCCAGGATGCAAACATAAACTTACTTAAATATATCGGAGATATGTTTTGTCGTACTCTGACAAACTTTTAACTATATAATAAGAATAAACTAATTCTTTTGGCTTTCAAACAACAACTAAACTTATTTTATTTTATCATGAACAAGTCAAAACGAACAAGTTAAAACTAATAAATTTTCAATGTCATATCTTGACATATGACACATATGTGTATAGTTGGAGAAGTAAAGTGACTCCCCAGTGTCGAACGCAGCCTTCGTTATATGGTCCCATATTAATTTTAATCATCAAAATTTCATTAAAATTGGACGAGTAGTTATTAAGATAAGTTGGTTCACAAACATTGAGCGACAGACAGACATGGAACCAAACATATACCCTGATGTCTGGAAAAGATTTCTGTCTTGGAATTTTTGAAATCGGAGTCATAAAAAATGTTCCTCTAAACTTCGGCAAAACTCGGAAATAATAAAAACATAATTGGAGGAAAACTGATTTCAGAATTACTGGTAGTATAAAGTGACATTTAGACTTGGGACATCCTGTATGTATTATAATGGATAATAATAAGTGTGGAACAATGTATCAGAAAATGGAAGGTTTGCTGCCCGGCTGCTGCTCGGCTGCTGCTGTAGGCTTGCTGCTCTAGCTAAAAAGTTTCACCTTGTTGAAACTGGTCTATAGATTGCTAGAGTTGACTGATAGATGTCTACACGAACAAATCAGACACCTCGATTGGTATTAGTTTGAGTTGAGAGGGGGTAGTCTAGCGCCCGCTCTAGATGGTGTCTCTACTGCGTGACACTCGATCTAGACATCCACTCTAGCAACAGAAGTGGCCCCTTTTATACGTTACTTGAATAGCCCAACGACATCTATATTGAGAGATATACATGTCCATAAACTTTCAAGGATTAAACAAGCTAATAAAATGACTCACTGTTATCAACACAAGTGATGTTTTCATGGTCGAATTATAAAGCACTGAAAAAATAAACACCATTATTAATATTAAATACATTACTTATCTACAGTAGAATATGGTGTACTGAAAATACATTGCTTGCCAATATTATTTTTACTTTCTCATATAAAGAGAAAGTATTGTGATGGCTCGAAAATTTCATTTTGATGGATTTACACGTTTTCAGGTCACCTGAGTCCAAAAAAATGGGTTTTAAAAAAATGTCTGTCTGTCTGTCGTCTGTGCAGACGCCTAGAGCCTAAACTACTGGGCCGATTTTGACGAAATTTGGCATACATGTGCAGATAAATCCCGAGAAACGAATTTTACCTGCCAATTTGGGGGCGCTACCCCCAAAAACTCTGCAAAAACGTGAAAAAAAAGTATTTCTTGAAAACGGTTCCGACGATTTTGATTAAGAAATTCTAAAACGTAGTCCATTTAAATACGAATATAACGATATAAGCGTTTTTCCCGGGGAAAGTCTAGTTCCTGAGATATTAGCTTAAAACGCGGACGGAGAGAGCCTGGGTTCGATTCCCTGCCCAGGAGAAGTTATTTTTATGATTAATTTTGATGAAATGTTCAATAATAATTAAATGTACATACGAAAACTAATAAATGGGAGGTTTCGATGTAGCGTATCTGGGGCATCACATATAGAAATGGAAAAACTGACAAAATAATGCATACATGCGATTAAAGTGTTTCCAGTATATTAATAAAAATGCATTATTTATGGATACTTTTTCATTTTATACTCTTTTGAAAAACCAGATACGTTACATCGAAGCCCAGACATTTTTTGGACTCAGAGGTGCCCAAAACGTGTAACAATACTTTCTCTTTATATGAGAAAGTAAAATACAAAGGGGAGTAACAATCAAAAGCAGTCATACACAATATTCTTCTTTAGACTGTTACTTCCTTTATAGAAATAGAAGTATGATATTCCTTGGTCCCAAAGTAAATTGCATTAAACATCCCTTTGTCTTAATAGTTGCTACAAAGCAATGTATAAATAATTATATCCAGGTATATTCTTAAAAACACAGGGGAGTAACAATCTAAACAAGTACATTTTTCAAAATGGTGGCCAATATGGTGGATGACTAAAAAAAGGATTTAATCAGCATAACATGTTATACATCGTTTTAAAAGTCTTTAAGAGTATGAAAAGTGTGGGTAACTATTATTTTGAAAAAAAAAAAAAAAATTGCCGCCATTTTGAAAACAAATATGGCAATGAAGGTGTTAAAAAAAGTTTAAGCTTATATAACATATTTTATATAATTTTAAAACTTTTGATGAGTCGAGAGAGAGAGAGAGAGAGAGAGAGAGAGAGAGAGTATATATATATATATATATATATATATTAGGACATTATTTTTAAAATGGCTGCCAAAAATTAAGGATTTTTAAGTCATACGTCATGTGTAGGTAATGATTTATTATCCCCCCCCCCCCGTACATCCTAAATATGCGGAAAATTTTGTTGTTGTTTACATTACTTGAATACGTCTTTTTAGCCTATTCCAAGCCAAGAGCATTTAAAATTTTATTTTATACAAATAAATTTAAGTTTTTTATGAACGGGACATGATGAAGACCTGGATATTTTATTTAAACAAAATTATACTTGAATAATATGCGTCGCTGCTTTAGTTATTATGCAAAGAAAGACAAAGTCAACTCACCAAGATTTGCTTAGACACTAAGGCTCAATATGGCATTTCATTGTTACATGTTAATACCTTATCTATCAACTATAGATAACACCTGTAAAACATAATTATAAAGAAATATTCGAGCATATTTAGACTGTAATTAACCTTTCTTATCAATTATATGATGAAGAAATAAAAATTATATAGACTACAAAACTGATAAAAAATAGTCTGGTAAATCATGGGTATGAATTTTATTGTACGAAAGATGTAATTAAACTATTCAGCACTCATAAAAATAATTGCTTCACTGATAGTCATAATTGCCACCTTTTTAATTATTTCGATAATATCGTATAATTTGATTTTAATTTAAAAAAAAATTCAACTACTTTATAAAAATATTGTAGATATATGTTATAAAAATGTTGTTTCTTCGAATTGTATCGTTTAGGGGGTTAATTATAAATATAAATATAGTGAAAACTTTTGCCATATCAGGTTTCAAATGGAAATGTAATAAATAATATTCGACTTTACCTGTACAACCTTATACAAGTATTATTTCAATATCTAGAAAGCCAAAAAGAGCAAAATTATCTATTTTTTTAGTAGATCTGTCGGCTGTTTTCTATAGAATCTCTAGTAACTCTCTCCACAGCAGGGCCAGGATTTAATCATTTTCCGCCCCAAGGCACCATATTTACAGCCCCCCCCCTTTAAAAAAATACCTACTTAAGCCCCGTTTACACGGTGATAGTTGCGATCATGATAGCAACAATAGCATTAAATATCACCGTGTAAACTACGTGATAGATTTTGTCACGCGGCAGTTTAAAGAACTATCCCGCTTGATACTACACGCTGATTGGTTAAATTGTTTGTTTATACTTTAATTACAACCTGATATAAAAGCCAGCAAATATGATAGCTTTCTTTCACATTATGATAAATTTATTGATATAAAAAAAATCTCTGCACTCTATTCAAATCTTTGAAAAAAAAAAAAAAATGCGGATTTCTCTGCACACTTGTCAACATATTAAAATTTTCTTTACATTGGTTTTATTGGTGAAAACTGGCCTGTAAGGTTGTCAACAGGCATCTTAGCGATAAGACCCGCGGCCCCCTGGTGCTACCGCCTCCAGCCACCGCTCCAAAGAAATATCCTTTTGTAATGCTAAAATGTAAAATTTGAAATCATTACTCATAGAATTCCGCCATTACTCGTGGCACGGTATAGATCGGTCTGCTATATTTCTGCTTTTAATTATTAGTTATATGTCTTTTTTCACGCTAAAAAGTGGTACTAAGTTTATAAGTGGCATAAGCTTTGGAATAATATTGCAGTGAAAAGTTAATTTTGTTATGAATTTGTTGTTCTAATAGTGAAAAGTTTTATGGATATATTTTAGAGTATTTTGAAGAAATAATCAGGGGTCAAGCGTCTTGTAAGGTTGAGACGGAGGAGACGGTGGAGGTGGTAAGCAAGGACATCTAGCATTCCCACTCCCCAGCACCTGACAGTGACGTATACCAGGTATAACGGAATACCTCGCTCAGGCTAGCAAGAGCGCATATTGTTGATAAACATTATCGTGAAGATTATAGAGACTCTAGATAATATTCCATGTTAGAGGTTGACCAAGAAGTCATGAACACGGGAGAAACGGAAAGCTTAACTTCGTTTAAAATCGGAACTTCCGAGTTGTGCCGAAGTCAGTACAGTCGTGTGCTAAGACAATAACCATTCCTATGACATGCCCAGTTATGTCAAATCTCACGAATAACAACAGGAAGGTTTCCAATCTGTTAGGTTTCCTGTTTTGTTTGTTTTTATACAGCACGAACTATAGTCACAACTGTTCTAAATCCAAATCAAACTCAGAAATAAAGAGGAAGAAAAAAATAGATTAAGGAAAAAGAATATTGATTTAGATTTAAAGAATATTATTATGAATAATCAATAAATAATAATATAAAGATATTATCGTATATTATTAGTGATTTCTTATCAGGTACAGTGTTGCCTGTTGCAAAAAATAATATAGATATAAAATATAAAAATATAGAAGTTATCAAAAATAAAATTATTAATAACAAAAGAACAACACTGAGTTTTTGACAGTGGTCTATTTTAATAAAAACTGACTGTACATGGCGACACTAGCGCACTCCTCTCATTTCCATGACTTCTTGGTCGACCTCTAGTAAATATAGAGATAAGGTCAAACAAAAATAAGTTCTCTGATTTATTCTAGCGGTATAATTAAAAGCACTAAATAAAACTGAATCTTAAAATTAAGTTTTAAAAATTAACAATAATAATCTTATATTAAATTAATAAATTAACGAGCACTTAAAGGGGGTATTAAATATACATGCAGTATGAGTAGGGACAGAGAATGAGAAAATACCTTATGAATAGTGAAGAACCTACAAGCGTCCCTGAAAACAGTAGCAAGAGAAGAAGAAATAGTCAGTCTCGCGAAGAAACGGAAAGGGAAAAGAAAAAAATAAATATGGATAGGAAAGGGATCTTAGGTCAAGCGGATTTAGCGGCAATACAAGGTTTAATTTCCCAAACAGTTAGTACGTTGCTTGAACAAAAAACATCAAATCTCGCAACCAAGGAGGATGTGCAAAGTATTAATAATAGGATTGATAGTCTAGAAGCCGAAAATAAAAGCCTACGAGAAAAGTTGGTTAAAGTAGAACAGCAATGCAGTGTACTGTCAAAGAAAATGGAACTTGAAAGCAACCACTCCAGAAGAAATAATTTAATATTTACGGGGTTGGATCTGACTGGGAATCAGACATGTGCAGGATTGATCCAAGATTTCTGCAGCGATGTTCTGGGGGTAGCTAATGTGAATATCAATAGAGCCTTTGCTGTAGGTAAACGTTCCGGAAAATCGATGATCTCAGTCCACATACCAGCTGATGCCGAAATTAATCAAATATTACAAAATGCAAGAAAATTAAAAGGCACAAACTTTTTTATACATAGAGATTACTCCCCACTATTTAGAATAAGAAGAGCCAGGTTATTTAAACTAAGAAAGGAGGTTATGCAGATTAACCCAGCTTTGAAAATAAAAATTATTCAAGATTTTATGCTGTTGGATGATATTAAGTTCGAATTGAACTACGACGAACAACTGATAGCGAATGGAAAGGATGGTTACGAAGTGATACAGAACCTGGTAGGGCAAAACATAGAACCGATGATGCGGAAATATGATGCAGAGAGAAAGCATTCTCAACCTCAGGACAGAGCAGTAAATATGGAGGTGGTCACAGGAGAAACATCTAAATCGAATCAACAAAACCCATGACTAGAGACCACACCGAAACACGACACAAATATTTCACACTGTAAAATACTATCCTATAACATTTGTGGATTAAAAAGTAAGTTAAAAAATAAACGGTTTATAAATGTTATCAATAACGTAGATATATTTATTTTAATTGAAACCTTTGTAGAAGAGGGAGGTGAAAAAGAGACGTCCATATGTTTGGAAAATTTTAAACTATTTTGGAAATTTGCTACAAGAAAGAAACAGTTTGGTAGGGCAAGTGGAGGACTGCTTTTAGGAATCAAGAAAGAGCTAGAGAAAAAGGTAAGAGTAAAATTTGAAAAATTATCTGGAGTAATGTGTATAAAAATAAATGCCTGTAATGTGGAGTTGTATGTATGTCCGACTTACTTGAATTGTAACTTCTGGGAAGACGACTTTGCAAATATTAGCACTGTATTATCGCAGGAACCCGATAGACAAGTCTTATTGTTAGGGGATATGAATGTAAGAGTGGGATTGGAACAGATGCTTAATACAGAAATATTGAATGGGGCTGATAGTGGTTTGGCTGTGTTCAAGAATGAATAACTCAGGCTTTTTTGTCGAGTAAAAAACTAATTGTATTTTTATCAGAGATCAATGAAAATAATCACGACTGACATATATCAAGAAAAGTAAACAACAATAAATTAAATTGACATGTGAAACTCAGGTTTGTTTACACTTGTGTCTTGCATCCACAGACTCCCCTCCCAGTGTCAACGTGAAGGTTAGGAAATCGTACAATACGGCCACTGCGAAGTCGTTTACCATCAGCAGCTGTTTGGTGAGTAGATTCTGCGTTAGGCTTTGGAAAAGATGAATCTTTATTGGCAATATGTGGGTGCGAAACGTCCTCTTGGAGAATAAAAGCTGGTTTAAGACGGTCTATGGATACTGTTTGCCGTCCTTTTGAGGTAATTATAGTAAACGTTTTATCGTCTCTCCTCAAAACCTGGTAGGGTCCATCGTATACTGGTTGAAGGCCCTTACGAACTGCATCATGACGTACAAATATATGAGAGGCTGATTCAAGAGCTGGATGGACGAATGGATTTTGCTTGTTCCGATGTTTGATAGAGATAGGTTTCATCTTGCTCATAGTTTCCCTCAAGTGGGTTATAAATGCAGGTATGCTAGGATCCGATGGATAATCAATGAAAACATGTGATGAAAGCCTTAAAGTTTGTCCAAAAACCATTTCAGCAGCAGATGTTTGAAATTCTGGATCGACATAAGACCGCAGACCTAGAAGAACACAAGGCAATTTGTCTGTCCACTGATCGGAAAGCTGAGCTTTGAGGGCAGATTTTAAAGTTCTATGCCAACGCTCTATCTTTCCGTTGGATGAAGGATGGTAGGCAGTAGTCTTAATATGGGTTATGCCGAGAGTTCTGGTGAGACATTCAAATAGATTGCACTCGAATTGCCTTCCTCTATCCGTCGTAATGCGTTTTGGGACACCAAATCGAGCAACCCAGTGCAGGAGAACAATTCTTGCGATAGATTCAGCTGAAATTTCATCGGTAGGAATAGCTTCTGGCCATCTGGAATAACGATCTATCATGGTAACTAAGTATCGTTGGCCGTTTGATGGAGGCAGAGGTCCTACGATGTCTAAATGAACATGTTCAAATCGAAATTCGGGAGGTTGAAATGAGCCAATGATACTGTTGGTGTGACGTGATGTTTTGACACGCTGACATGGAATGCAGGTTCTTGCCCAAGACCTAACATCCTTATTAAGGGATGGCCACACAAAACGTTGTCTAACCAAATCAAGCGTTCCTTTGATTCCAGGATGTGACAAGTTATGGAGTGAGTTAAAAATATTTTTTCTGAATGGAACTGGTACAAAGGGTCTGAGTTTTCCTGTAGATACATCACAATATAATCGACCCATCGGTTAAATTTATACACTTAAGTTGAAGGGAAGAAAAATCTCATTGGAGAATATGTTGAAGTTCACTATCGTCGGACTGAGCGCGGGCCATGTCATCAAGTGAAACCGTGGCAGGTATCTCAATTGACGACAAACGTGAAAGGCATTCTGCAGGAATGTTGTCCTTGCCTTCAACGTACCTAATGTTAGTGGTGAATTGACCTATAAAATCTAGGTATCTGAACTGTCTTGGGGTAGCTCTGTCAAGTTTTTGTTTGAATGCAAAACTTAAGGGTTTGTGATCTGATAAGATGCTGAAGTCTCGTCCCTCCAAAAAATATCTGAAATGTTTTACGGCTGAGTAGGCTGCCAATAATTCACGATCATACGTGCTATAGTTCTTTTGAGCGGGTGTAAGTTTTTTTGAAAAGAAAGCAAGGGGTTCCAATTTATCTCCGTTGAGTTGCTGCAGTGATGCTCCCATCGCGGTGTTTGATGCATCCGTCATTAAAATGAGCGGTAGATTTTCAGAGGGATGAGCAAGTAAAGTTGCATTTGCAATGTCTGATTTCAACTTGTCAAAAGCAGCTTTAGTTTCAACAGTCCAGTTGATTTTAGTTTTGTCGTTTTTCTTGCAAGTTTTAGTTAATCCAAAAAGAATTTGTTGTGTTTCTGTAGAGTTTGGTAATGCTCTTTTGTAAAAATTGACAAGTCCGAGGAACCGCCGAAGTTCACAAACAGTCTCAGGTAACTGGTACTGCTGGATTGCTGTAACTCTCTCAGGAAGAGGAGCGGTTCCTTTAGCTGAAACATGGAATCCTAGAAATGAAACTTCATGCTGGCCGAAGACACACTTGTTAGGGTTGATATTGATATGATGTTGATTAAGGCGTTCAAAAACTGTTTTTAAATGTTGCAAATGTTCTTCCGTGGTTGTAGAAAAAATTAAAATATCATCTATGTAGCAGAAAATGAATGGTAGGTCTTGAAGGATTTTGTTTATATAGCACTGGAAAGTTTGGGCAGCATTTCTTAAACCGAACGGCGTACGAAGAAATTCAAAAAGCCCGAAAGGCGTTATAACAGCTGTTTTAGCAATATCTTCAGGGTCCATTGCTATATGGTGGAACGCTCTTACAAGATCTATTTTGGAATAAATTGACTTACCAGCAAGAGCAGCATTGAAATCTAAAATATGAGGAAGAGGGTAACAGTCGTGTTTTGTAACGGCGTTGAGAGCTCTATAGTCCCCACATGGTCTCCAAGATCCATCTTTTTTAGGAGCCATGTGAAGTGGACTAGACCATGAACTGGTTGAAGGTCGGCAGATTCCAAGGTCAACCATGTGTTGAAATTCAAGTTTGGCAGTCTTAAGTTTTTCTGGGTGTAGACGGCGGGCCTTAGAGGTGACCGGACCTTTATTTGTAGTAATCGAATGAGTGACAGTTGTTTTTGCTTCTCCGTAGTAGGGTTGTGCTCTCAAGAGTTTGGGAAACTGTGATAGGAGGCGGCTGCAGGCGTCGTCATTTGGTTGTACAAGATGAACTGCGGTTGAATTGCTTGAAGGTACTGATACTCCTGGTGTTGAAAGTGTAGTAGTGTTGTCCCTTAAACACATATTTCTGAGGTCTATCAACAGATTAAAATGCCGCACAGAAAGTCAGCACCAATAATGGGGGTTTTTACTTCAGCTATGATGAACGGCCATACGAAACTACGCCGGAGACCGAGTTAAAGTTGCAACAGTCTCTCGCCGTAGGTAGGTATTGCAGAACCGTTAGCTGCATAGAGAGTTCGGCTTGTTAAATTTTGTTTATCTAGAAGCCTTGGTGGTATAACTGATACGTCGGCCCCCGAATCTATAAGAAATCTTAGATTGGAGGTGGTGTCTGTTAAAAAGAGGCGGCTCGAAACAGTCTCAACCCCGTCCTTAGCCGCAGGTAGGGCGGGGTCAATTAGTTTTCCTTATTAGACAAGGTTTTATAACTGCAGGGCTGAGTGCATTTCCTAGCATTGTTCTGAAAGCGGTTATGGTAATAGCACCACTCTTTGTTATGTGTTTGTCTAGGAAAACTATTTCTGGGGTAGCTTAAACTTCTGGATCGTGATGGTGATTGTTGGAGATTTTGTATTGCTGATGTCAATTCAGATATTTGACATTCTATCCTTGACAATCGTGTAGTATCAGTTAAAGAAGACGTACTTTGTTCCGTATATGATGGTGATGGTGTGCATGAGGTTTGACATAAAGTAGCGGGCGAATCTATGTCAAACATTTTATCAGCCATACCAGCTATAGTAAATAGATCATCATTTGAAGCGGCTAAAATGGAACGGATAGTAGTGGAAGTCTTTGCATAAATAGCTGTCTAAGAAAGTCATCGGACACCGTGGAACCTGCTAAGTCTTTCATTTCACGAAGTAATGTCGTTGGTTTTTTGTCGTTGGTTTTTGAGTTCAAGTTCTGTCAATAACTTTTTGGTTTTCCTAGCCTGAGACTCTTCAAATTGAGCCAAAATTCTCTCTTTGAGATTAGAATACGGTTTATCACCTAAAGGTTTGCTTAAAAAGTCAGAGATTTCTTCGGCGATAGTAGTATCCAGCGAGCCTAAAATATAATGGAATTTTGTTGACTCCTGAGTGATATTTGCTGTAATGAACTGACTTTCGACTTGCATAAACCATATGCGCACGTTTTTTCGCCAAAAAGGAGGAATTTTTACGGCAACTCGAGATATGCTTAGATTTAGATTTTCGGGGTTTGTCTCCCTGGTTGGCTTTGGTTCATCCATCTTAATCGTATAAAAAAATAATAATGGTTAAATGAAAAAGTTTGCGCACTTACTCCTTACGTCGGGGACACCAGTTTGGCTGTGTTCAAGAATGAATAACTCAGGCTTTTTTGTCGAGTAAAAAACTAATTGTATTTTTATCAGAGAACAATGAAAATAATCACGACTGACATATATCAAGAAAAGTAAACAACAATAAATTAAATTGACATGTGAAACTCAGGTTTGTTTACACTTGTGTCTTGCATCCACAGTGGTTTGAATGAATACAGAAAATCAAAGGATCCAACTGTAGACCATAGAGGTAAGAAATTCTTAGAATTATGTGAAAATCAGGGTCTAGTCATTCTGAATGGTAGGAGCAAAGAGGATGTAGATGGTGAGTGGACATTTTTAGGTCCTAGGGGCAATTCGGTAATAGATTTAGCTTGTTTAAGTGCGGGAAGTTTACACTTGATCGATAGATTTCTAGTTGGAAAAGATTTTTTTTCCGATCACATGCCCATTTTCGTAAATATTAAAATAAATTATGAAGAGCTAGAGTCGAAGGTTTTTCCTCTTGTTCCAAAATTGGTTTGGGGAAGTGTCAAAGATGATAAATATTGTAAAAGAATTAAGCTTAAGGTCAAAGATGTGCTGAATAAGGAAGAGAAAAATAATAATATGGAGCTAAGTGACCTAGTTAATATAATAACACAGGTGGCCGGAGAAGAGAAAAGAATCACCCACAGAGCGACTAAACTAGCAGAGAAGAGGAAAAAATTGGAGAAAGATTGGTTCGACAGAGAATGAAAAAATGAGGCAAAAAGTTTTCCTTCTTCTAGACATCGTACGAAAAAGAAATACCAAGTTAACCTGGAGAATATACTCAGACGCTAGGAAACAATATAAAATCTTAACAGAGAAGAAAAAAATCACATTTTATAGAAAGAATGCTGCGGAAATGAGTCAATTAAAATCTTCTAAAGAATTTTGGAACAAGGCAAGCATATTTGGACTTAGTAAGAAGCATTTCACCGGAAGAGATATAAGTGTGCGACACTGGATCGAGCACTTTAGTAGCCTGCTTAACCTACAAAACATTGAGTTCCCTCTGATTTATGTAGAACCCTTTAATATGGATCCTAAGCTTGATAATGTTTTCACCAGTAAAGAATTAGAACTAGTACTAAATAGGACAAAACTAAAGCACCTGGCATGGACAGAATCCCTGTCGAATTTTATAAATTTGCACCAATTGAATATCAGGAGCAATTACTCGTATGTTTTAACAAAATTTTCGAACGTCAAAGGGTTCCTAAAAACTTCTCTGAAGCTATAATATTCCCAATTTATAAAAAAGGAAATAAAAACGATCCTTCAAACTACAGAGGAATATCTTTTATTAATGCGGTAGCTAAACTCTTTACCGGGCTTTTACTAAACAGAATGGTTGATTGGGTGGAGGAAAAAAAAGTACTTACGGAAGCGCAAGCAGGTTTTAGAAAAGCATATTTCACCATAGTTAATATATATAATTTGACATCTATTGTTAATTTATCTCTGGAAAGGGGAAAAAAGAGAGTTTTTTCTCTGTTTATAGATTTTAGTGCGGCGTTTGATACAATTGATAGAAAAGGCTTGTTTTACAAGTTAAGCGAAATCGGACTCTCTACAAAAGTAATAAATATTATAGAAGCACTGTACCACAAAACTGAAGCCGGAGTTTGGACAAAAGAAGGCCTATCGGAAACTTTTCAAGTTAACGTAGGACTTAGGCAAGGTTGTCTGCTAAGCCCATTATTGTTTAGTTTATACATAAATGACATTATTGAATTTATCGGCGGTGGCATCAAAGTCAATAATAGATTAATAAATGCACTCATGTACGCGGACGACATTGTTTTTATGGCAGACAACCCAGAAACACTGGCAAAATGATTAAGAAATTGGAAAGCTACTGCAGAGCATGGAGCCTCAGAGTAAATATGGCCAAATCAAAAATAATATGTTTTCGAAAAGGAGGAAAGATGAAAGGTTATAGCTGGAAGTTTAATGGTGAGCCGGTTGAAATAGTTAAGGAGTACAAGTATTTAGGAGTAAACCTAATTACCAGCTTATCCTACAAAAAACACGTGAGCGAGAGGTGCGCATTAGGCAAATTTGGACTGTGTGTCACCTGGGCTAAATTATTCGGAAATCCGGATATTGCATTGTCAGCAAAGCAGAGAGTTTTTGAAGCCGTTACGAAAGCAATTATTACCTGCGGAGGACAGATATGGGGCCTTTATGAATTTGAGGAGTTAGAAAAGTGTCAGAGGTTTTTTATCAAAAAGATGTTAACAGCCCCTCTTCAAACGGCAAATTACTTATTACTTTATCGATTTGGAACTCGGCGTGAAGTGCATGTATCTCTCAACACTTAAACAGCACTTTAACTATATACGTAGAATTACCATTATGGAAGAGGAGCGCTTCCCACATTTTTAGCCCAAGAAGCGGTAAGAGGTAATTTGGGATGGTACAAAGAATGGAAAAAGTTATTCGAAAAATATAAAGTTAATTTTAGTGAGGGATGGAACAATTTTTCCAAGTGGCCAAAAGAGTGTGGCTTGTTAATGAAGGCGATAACAGAAGAGAAATTTCAAGTTCAGTTCGATGCGGCAAAGAACTCCAAAGTTTGTGAACAATATAAAGTTTTAGTTCTAGATTTGAAAGGGCCAAATGGAGCGGGATATTATGGAGACCATTTTTCTTTAAGAGACATACGTTGGATTTTTAAGGTCAGGAGCGGAGTGCTAGGCCTAAAAAATAAGCCGTGGAAATTCGCTACCGGCCCATTATGTAACCAAGTCGCTAAAGACGACGTATATCACTTCATAGCACAGTGCCCAGTACTAGGCTATATTAGAATAAATCTTCTGGGACAGAAACAGCTAAATTATGACCAATTCATAGACCTATTAAGGGATTGTAACAGCTGGAATGACTTAGTGACTTATAGCAAAGAGGCCTGGAAATATAGGCTATTAATTGAACACGAATTTGAGTGAAAAGAACATTGTTTTTTAGAGTGGATGTGTAATAGTATTAAGCTATAAAATTGTCAATAATAATCTTAAGAATAATAATAAAAAAAGTCAGGTAGAAGCTTTTTATAAATGTATTACATCTTAAGTTTCTATGTATACTGCTCGAGGCAAGTTATATGTCTTTTATTTTTTGTTTTTTTGTTTTTTGGTTGTGTCAAAAAAGGAAATAATAAATAATAAGAAGCAATATTAATAAGAATAATTAGTAATAAAGTTGTTTCCCTTTCTGGTGTGGTGTCCCGGTGTTCTAATTGAATTGTATTTTTAGGCAATGTAGTTGGATTATATCGGTGTTTTGTATTGGGAGTTGAGTTGACTTTGGTTGAAAATAATTTTATATGTGTAAATCTATGTAGCTGTACACCTGCCGTGTATTATTATTAAAGATTATCTATGATTGTTTGCAGATTGATTGTGGTTGTATTTGATGTTATTTTTTTCATTATGTTGTTATTATTAGAGCTCTGTTCAGAGTATTCCATATAACTTTTTATTAATATTTATCATTATATCAGTTAATATTAATTCTGTCAGTATTGAATTATATCAACTTTTTTGGAAAATAAATAAACTAGTTAGTTCTTAGATATTCTATAAGTGTATATATAAGTAAGCATGTGATTGTGGTCTGTCTAAAAATAATGTTAAACTGGATAAAAATAAATAAATTTATATAATAATAAAAATAACTTTAACTTGATAAATAATATGAGGAATCTTTCTTCTTGTAGTTTAGACAAATTGTAATGTTTTAAATTAACTTAATACTGTATTTATTAATAGTTATATGTGTTTTTTTAAAGGCAGATCTAGAGTTTTAATATTCTAACGCGGTACTCCCCCCCGAAGCACAATGCAGTGGGGTATTGGCATTTTGTTTGTATTAATCTAAATTTGTATTTATTTCTGTTATGTATCAATAAATTTCTTTCTTCTTCTTCTTCTTACTTCTTCGTACTAAATGTTCTTTTTGTATAAATATTATTATTCAATAAAGGTATTAAAAATAAAAATAAAAAAATAGATCGGAAAGCCTAGAGGTAAAAACTACAAAACTTGAAACTAGCGTCCAAAATGATAGTCGCACTAGTATGGTAGTACGAAGGTACCAGTTGAAGAGTTTGGGGTCCATTAGGAGCCATACCAAGTTTTGAAATATGGTACTGAGATGCAAAATAGAAATAGGTTAATAATTAAACTAAGGCTATCTGCTAACCATCCAAATTTCATAAAAATCAGATGAGTAATTTGTAAGATTTAGGTACTAGTGATGCGGTGCATAAAGAACTCGCGTAGAATAGTGCTTTTATATCAGCCATACTATCTTCTCAATAATCATAACAGGATAATATTTCCAGTGGCGTAGCTAGGGCATTGGGGCCCCTCTGCCAGAACATTTTGGGGGCCCCTCGCCAAAGAAAATTGATGAGCAAAAAAAATTGAATGGCCCCCTGACAATGGTATAGAAGAATGATTTTATTATGCTCTAATAAGGGCCCCCATCGACATTGGTACATGAATTTGGGGGGCCCCCTTGGCACCGGGGGTCCGCCCGCAATGTAGGCCCGTGTGGGCCCATATTTACGCCACTGTGTCCCACGACCTTAGCCTGAGCATTAGTGAAAGAAACATGTATACCAAATTTCAATCAAATGGTTCAACTTTTACTCGAGTTATTGTTGGACACGTAAACGTTACATATACAGACAGATAGACAAGGTGCATAGTTTGTTGAATGTAAGAAGCTCATTCACCCCCGCTTCAATTATTTTTCTTAGGGATCCCTAGAGCCCAATAAGAAAAATTATAATTTGAAAAATAAGGTATTAATCGAAGAATGAGTATAAAATAACAACCGATTCAATTTCTATTATTGTCCTATGAATCAAAATACATAGATAATATCTATGCACTCAGTCATTAAAACTTAATTTTTATTACTTACTTAAGCAAGCCAAGAGCGCTGTCATCATTAAGAAAAAAATTATTTTTCTCAATGTCTGTTTTGTTTCACTTAGGTCTGTATATTTAATAAAACCAGGTCAAAGACATAAAACAGGTAAAAGGCACTTCTTTAGTTTGTTACTCCCCTTATATAAAAAAAAAAATCAGAGTGGAGTAACAATCAGAATTAGGTGTAAGGAATGTTCTTCTTTAGACTGTTACTCCCTTTATAACAAACACAAGTGTGATGTTGCTTTATGCATTGGGCCAAACATCCCTTTCTCTTAATAGTTACTTAGAAATGTCATTTATACTCTAAAAAACACACAGGGGAGTAACAATCTAAAGTAGTACTTACAAGTTAAAACCGGACTTTAAAGATCTTCATTTCGTGAGGTTTATTCAGTCCCGCAATGCATGAATGCTTTGCAGTTGAACCATTTAAATATGTATGAGAAAAACTGATTTCTTAATTTTGACAAAATTTGTATTAGATCCCCTCTGTGAAACATGGAGGACTTATTTATCTTGTAGGAAGGCATCATTTTAAATTTAATAGAAAAATAAATGATTAATTTTTAATATAAGTATTTTTTTTTAAAGTGGCCGAAGATACCAAAACTTTATTCAGTGGAAATGTTTGTCTTATAATTGTAGAGCTAACGGAAAATTGTTTAAGAATTTTTGCTGACTAAATTGGTTAGTGACGTCACAAATTTATGTTTTTTCAACAATACTCTGTATTGTTATCTACGACCAATATTTCTGCCAAATTTCAACATAATCCAGTGAGTAAATGTGGCTGAAAAATTTGTTAGATTTCACCCTGACAGAAACTTGAGTTCAATAACGAACTGTGTATAGTGTTTGGAAATTCCACACTAAACATGCACTTATAAAATTCTACACTGAAAAATGGAAATTTGAAAATTGAACACTTAATATTTTCAAGATGAGGCCAGCAGCAGAACATGTTGTATGTCGTCTTAAAGGTCTCCAAGAGTAGGAAAACAATTTGTAACCATTTCTACAACATTTACTTCCTTTCTTTTCCGGCATTTATGACCTAATGGGGGTTCGCATACATAGTTAACAGTTATATATAGCATGCTACATATCATTTTAAAGATTTTTTCAGGAAGATTAACACTGTAAGTTTTTTCCCGCAAAATTTTTGCTGGTTGCCATATTGAAAGCAAATATGGCCGATTTAAGAGCAATTATTTTCTACGCGAAGTTTTTTATGCACCGCATCACTATTAGTGGCAAAAAGACAAGTTGGAAAGAACAGTAGGTAATTGTTTTCATTCGCGTACAGTAATGCGCACCCTATTACTACAGAAAGTACTTGCTTCCAAGTACCTTTCGTAGATAAGCATACCCGTTATGTAATTATGGTTTTTTTTCCTCAAAAAAAAACCTCGACCTGAAGGGTTCCTGGTTCGATCCCCCGGGGGTCACAATGTTTTTTTTTCGGTAAAAATGACAAGATAAATTACATTTTTCAGGAAATTTTCATCGCCACACCATAAGGTATAACCATGAATTATTTTGAAATTTTAGGACCAGCCGTTATATAGAGGTTGGAGGGACTTCTGTATATTTTTCCTATAGTTGGGTCAAAAAGTTGCACCAGTGTTTCAAATTTCAGCACTTTAGCTAAACGGTTTGGGCCCTATGAACCAAAGAGCAACGGAAAGACGGACACATCACCCTTTTGGCTTAAGGGTTTTGAGAAGAATCTACAAAACCGTACAAGAAGTAAATATTGCTTGTATTATACTTGAGATTTTACGGTAAGTATATAAAAACAATCGATAGAGTTGGATGTGTTGAGTGTGGAGCCAGGCGTGTTAGAGACACGCGAACCCGGGGGGGGGGACGTCCCACCCCCATATTTTATTTTATTTCATAATATTCAACATGAAACTTATGTTGATGGCATCAGTTTTAAATTGGTTATTTAATGACATCTGCAACGTGTATCACCAGTTTGCAGAGTTTTATTTTGGACGAGTGTGAGTGAGTTCATGTAAAAGACTTGGGATTACCCTTTAAGGACAGGTGGCTTCAGTACAAAGCCACCTGTATTTTCAAAATTCTGATAAAACTATTTCTTAAGTTCTGAGAGGTGTATAGGAGACCCCTTAAAAAATAATTGAACGAGCGCAGTGAGTTCTTCATTACAGAGACTTGGGATTTGAAAAGTTTGTGTGTTTGTTTGTGTGTTTGTTTGTCTAACGATAACTGGAGTAAAAATTGATAAATTTCAACGAAATTTGGCACATATATGCATCTCAGCATTTGTGAGAAGTGTATAGTTTTTGGAAATTCCTCACTCAATATTTTCAAGATGGCGCCCAATATGGCGGACGACAAAAAAAGAAAGTTTTAGTCAGCATAATGTGTTATACATCGTTTTAAAGATCTTTAAGAGGAGGAAAAGAATATGTAACAAATAAATTTTCACATTTAATATTTTCAAGATGGCGGCCAATATGGCGGACGACTATAAAAAAAAGTTTTAGCCAGCATAATGTGTTATACATAGTTTTAAAGGTCTTTAAGAGATGAAAAAGAATATGTAACTAATAAAATTTCTCAGTTCATATTTTCAAGATGGCGGCCAATATGGCGGACGACTAAAATAAAAAGTTATATCTAGCATAATGTGTTATACATCGTTTTAAAGGCCTTTAAGAGGAGGATAAGAATATGTAACTAATAAAATTTTACACTTAATATTTTCAAGATTACGGTCAATATGGCGGACGACTAAACAAACAGTTTTTAGTCAGTATGACATGTTATACATCAATTTAAAGCTCTTGAAGTCTAGAAAAGGAATATCCAACTATTCAAATTTCACACATAATATTTTTAAAATGGCGGCCAATATAAAGAAAACAAAAAATAGTTTTACATATCTGTATAACATGTTATAAATCGTTTAAAGGAATTTTAAAGGCTACAGATTATGTACTAATACTGTATAAAAAGGCGAGCGCCGCGAGCCTGCAATAATATTATTAAATAAAGATTATGCAGAAATGCTTTTATAAAAGGCGAGCGTAGCGAGCCTGCATTAATATTATTAAATAAAGATTATGCAGTAATGCTTTTACAACAGGCGAGCGTAGCGAGCCTGCATTAATATTATTAAATAAAGATTATGTAGAAATGCTGTATAAACAGGCGAGCGTAGCGAGCCTGTGTTAATATTACTTTTATAACAGGCGAGCGTAGTGAGCCTGCAATAATTTTATTAAATAAAATATTTACTAAAAATGTATGCTGTATGAACAGGCGAGCGCAGCGAGCCTGCAATAATATTATTAAATAAAGATTATGTAGAAATGCTGTATAAACAGGCGAGCGTAGCGAGCCTGCATTAATATTACTTTTATAACAGGCGAGCGCAGCGAGCCTGCAATAATATTATTAAATAAAGATTATGTAGAAATACTGTATAAACAGGCGAGCGCAGCGAGCCTGCAATAATATTACTAAATAAAGACTATGCAGAAATGCTTTTATAACAGGCGAGCGTAGCGAGCCTGCAATAATATTATTAAAATTTTTATCCTTATAAAATTATAAGGATTATGCAGAAATACTTTTATAACAGGCGAGCGTAGCGAGCCTGCATTAATATTACTTTTATAACAGGCGAGCGTAGTGAGCCTGCAATCATTTTATTAAATAAAATATTTACTACAAATGCATGCTATATAAGCAGGCGAGCGAAGCGAGCCTGCATTAACGTTAATAAATTAAGATTATGTGAAATGTTGTATAAACCGGCGAGCGTAGCGAGCCTGCATTTATATTATTAAATAAATATTACGGACAAATGTTGTATAACCAGGCGAGCGCAGCGAGCCTGCAATAATTTTTATTAAATAAAGATAATGTAAAAATGCTATATAAACAGGCGAGCGCAGCGAACCCGCAATATTTTTATTAAATAAATATTATATAGAAATGTGGTATAACCAGGCGAGCGTAGCGAGCCTGCATTAATATTATTAAATAAAGATTATATAGGTAACAACTGGTGAGCGTGGTGAGCCTGCAATGACTTTATTAAATATGGATTATGTACGGATGAATGGAAAACATTTTAGCTCCTGAGAACTTGCGAATTTATACGAAATTTAATTCGGCTCACATCATCTCGGTCCTATAATATGACGATTAAAGAGGAAGATTGTAGTCAGAATGATATACCATACATTGTTTTAAAAGGCTTTATGAGTAGCAAAGTTTTTCAACAAATGTGACCGAGATGAGGGTGTTAAAAAGTAAGCTTATTCTTTATGCTGTTTTTCGTAAAATGATTTTAAACCTGTTTTCAGGTTGAATAAGAATATGTTAGGTTTTCACCGAAAAATTATCCTGGTAGCAATATTGAGAACATAGTAAGGGTGATGTACTCGTAAGACCTCAATCTATGCGAGTTCTTTATGCACCGCATCACTAGTATAATAAACAGGTCAAGTGTGTGCTAGTCAGCACACAGCGAGGGTCCGTAGGCCACACTATATAGTGTTTAACTGTAAAGTGTATAAACAGTGTTTTTTTAAAATGCTAATAAGCTTACTTTGAACCATTCTAAGGGTCTGATATTCTCAAAACACACTCTGATAAAGTATTTTTTTTGCCACTTAACCGGACTACAACCATATAAATACATCGAAAAGACCATAATTATAAAAAAAACGTATTTTGTCAATAAAAAATGAAATAATATTTTTTTCGAAATTTCCAAAAAGTGGTATCTTTACTTTTGGTCGAAGAATGTTCAGGAATTTTTTCAGATTTTTTGCACTTCACATAAGCGAGATAGAGGGGGGGGGGACACGTTTCACACCCGCACTTCAAACTTACCTACGCTCGCCCTATCAAAGTTGTATCCAAAGAATTATATATTTTTGTAATCAGCTTCCTGTAATCATCTTCCTCTACTAGATGGCTTATATAAGTGCCCTGGCTTTCTTGCTTGGGGGCAGCGTAAACTCCTCCTGGAATTCGTAGAGATGTACCGTTCGTCATTTCTGCTGCGGTGGCTCCAAAATCTTCATGTACAACTGTTCTTAGTCCCAATAAAACAGTTGGTAACGATTCTGTCCACTTGCAGGGGTTGTGGCATTTCAAAGCAGTCTTTAAGCATCGGCGCCATCTCTCCACCAAGCCATTGGCCTCTGGGTGATAAGCTGTTATCCTGATTCTTTCCATTCCAATAAGTTGTCCAAGGTGTTTGAACAGTTGTGACTCAAACTGTCGACCTTGGTCTGTCGTCACCGTCAGAGGAGTGCCGAAACGAGATCCCCAATTTTCATAAAATGCCTTTGCAACCGTGTCGGCATGTATATCTTTTAAAGGTATAGCTTCTGGCCATCTTGTAAACCTGTCGATACACGTAAGGCAGTACCTGTATCCCTCTGACAGTGGTAAAGGTCCTACTAGGTCAATATTCACATGGGCAAATCTTGAGTCTGGTTCTCTAAAGGTTCCTGGGTGGGGTTTTGTGTGTTGGTGAACCTTGTTGCGCTGGCATACTATGCAGGCACGTGCCCATTCATGGACATCCTTATTCAATCCTTGCCAAACATAGTTTTTAGGGTTTTGTAGATACTTCTCAAAACCCTTATGCCGAGGGTGATGAGTCCGTCTGTCCGTCGCTCTTTGGTTCATAGGGCCCGAACCGCCTAAGTGCTGAAATTTGAAACACTGGATTTGAAACCACAGGAAAATTATACAGAAGTTCAAAATTAGATATGCGCATGCGCAATTCGGCAAATGTGATCAACTCAAAAATTTTTATTTATTTAAATTTTTGAGTGTGGTATCAAAAGAAAGCTGCTGAAAAGTAGGACACAAATATATATATGCTTTTTTAAATTTTGCCTTTCTTATTGGTTAAAAAAATCAAAATATACCCAAAAAAAATTCCCCCCCCCCAACCACTATAGATCGGCTGGTGCAAAAATGTAGAAATAATTCATGCTAATACCTTATTGTAGTGCAATGAAAATTCCGGGAGTTCATCCTAAATTTTCTAAAATTGCCAATTTTGGGCGTGAAAAAGTGAAGTGCGCCCAAAATTTTATTTTTTGAAAATTTTGAGTTGGGTATCAAATGAAAGCTGCTGAAGAGTAGGACACAAATATATATATGCTTTTTTAAATTTTGCATTTCTTATTGGTCAAATGAATTAAAATATACCCAAAAAACATCCCCCCCCCCCAATCACTATATAACGGCTCCTAAAATTTCGAAATAATTCATGGTTATACCTTATGGTGGGGCGATGCAAATTTCCTGAAAAATGTAATTTATCTTGTCTTTATTACTGATAAAAAACATTGTGACCCCCCGGGGGATCGAACCCAGGACCCTTGAGATGGAAGACAAAAAAATCATAATTACATAAAGGGTATGCTTACTCATCTACAAAACCCTAAAAAGTACTTGGACGCAAGTACTTCCCTGTGATTTTTTTTTGATTATTTTTGCAGTTGTTCTTATACCTGGGTGGAACAATACGTGTAAAAAATTAAATACGTTTTCTCTGAATGAACTTGTCAAATAAGGCCTCGGCCTGTTCATTTATGTGTCGCAAATTATCACCATGCCATTTACTGTGACAGGCACCAGTTTCAATCCTGTTTTTCCAGACAGCAAGTTCTTGAGTTGTGGGTCGGCTTGTTGTTCCTGCACTAACTTCTCCAGATCAATCGCAACAGGGAAGGTGGTAGTGATTGCTTCTAGTCGGGATAAGGTGTCGGCTACTGTGTTTTTTATCCCCGAAATGTGTTTAATGTTAGTGGTAAACTGATTGATATAACTCAGATGTCTTAGCTGTCTAGGAGAAGATTTATCCGACCTCTGGTCAAAAGTGTAAACAAGTGGTTTATGCACGGTGTATAAGGTAAAATGTCGTCCTTCTAATAGATGATTGAAATGGCGGACCGTTGGGTATGCTGCCAATAGCTCACGGTCGTATGAGCTGTACTTCCTTTGACTGTTATCTAACTTGCTCGAGAAAAATCCCAAAGGCTTCCAAGTTCCTCCTGTAAATTGTTGAGCCATACCACGTACTGCCGTGTCGGATGCATCTACTAAAACCGCTATCGGAGCGTTTGCCGATGGATGGACCAATAAAGTTCTCTCCGCTAGTTTAGCTTTGATTTTGCAGAATGCATCTTTAGCCTCAGCCGATAGTTATCTTCGCTTCTTTTTTACGTCCTTTTAAATATTCTAAAAGTGGGGCTTGCAACTCTGCGACCGATTTCAGAAATCTTCTGAAAAAATTGACAATGCCTAAAAACCTTTGGAGTTGCTGGGTAGTCTTTGGTTCTGGAAATTCATTTATGGCCTTCACCTTGTCTGCTGGGGGTCTTATCCCTTGTGGTGATATTATATGGCCTAAAAATCGTACTTCTTCTTGCCCGAATGTAGATTTTGCCACGTTTATTACCACTCCAAATTCACGAAGTCGAGAGTAAAGTATTCTAAGATGTTCTTTATGCTCTTCTTGGTTATTTGATGCCACTAATATGTCATCTGAATATGCAAAACAAAAATTTAGACCCTGGGTGACTCTGTGGATAAATCTTTGAAAAGTTTGGGCGGCATTGCAGAGTCCGAAGGCCATGCGTGGAAACTCGAATAGACCAAATGGTGTAATTATAGCTGTCTTCTGAATATCCGATGGCTCTACAGGAATTTGGAAATAGGCCTTCACAAGGTCTATTTTGCTGAAAATGGTTTTTTCTCAAGGTTTTGTGCGAAATCTTGAATATGAGGAACCGGATAGCGATCTGGTACTGTCACACTATTCAGTCGGCGGTAGTCTCCACATGGTCTCCATTCTCCATTCCGTTTGGGAACCATGTGGAGTGGGTTAGCCCATGGACTATCTGACGGTCGACATATACCCTGTTTTAACATATAATCAAATTCGTCTTTAGCTAGCTTAAACTTTTCGGGAGTTAATCTGCGTGCTTTTGCATATAACGGTGGTCCTCGTGTGATTATATGATGAATAACATCGTGTTTAACTTGGTTACTTACCATAAGGGGTTGAGTTATATCTTTAAAATCGTTTAGGATATTACGATATACGTTATCTTTTGCTATTACTGTGATTCTTGGATCTGTTGCGAAAGCTGGTTTACCTAAACAAGTAATAAATATACAGTTTTATAAATTTTACAAATAAATAAATAAAATAAAATAATAAAGAAATAGCCATATAACAAAACAGCGTATAATAGAATAATATAGAGACGGGGCCCTCCCTCTAGGTGTGAAAACACTTACTGAGGGTCCTCACCTTTGTACTTGTATGAAATGTAAATTTGCTTATTGTTATAAATGGTGGAAATAAAGATTTATTATTATTATTATTATATTACCTAAAGAGCTTCAATGAAGAGCTATCAATAAGTCGAAGTCCTTTTAAATCAACTAATAAATTATAATGATTAAGTAAGTCTGATCCGATTCTTGCTATCGCAAACTGTCCTTCTATGGTTGAGAACCAAATTTCAGGATCATTTTTCCAAAACGTTGGTAATTTTTATAGATTTTGAAACTTCTTCTAAAGTATTATTATTATTATTTGATGTTGAGGTACCTGGGTCATTGTTGTTTGGTATCGGTTGTGGTAGCATTTCTAGTTCTTAGTGTAGATTTTAGGTTCGTTTCGGGGTCACCAATATGGAAACACTATTCTCTATCAAAAGAACACTCATTTATTTTAATAAAGTAAATTAACAATCAGCTGTCACCACAATATATATACACATACTAAATTAATTAAAATAATACATCTAATAAACAAAAACCATAAAAATATACAAAATAAAGGGACTAAATTATATTGGTCTCGTGGAATGGTGCGAAGCACTCTAAGCACAATCCAATGCTGCACGCTTTGCAATTTATTGTATTTCTCTTGGGCTTTTTTTTAGTACTGCAGTGGCAGTGAGCACATCTTGTTTTCGTACCTTTAACTGCTAAATGTTGCTCAGTATTTAGCATTTTTCCCACCATTGGGTGCTTTCCTTTCATAATTACCACCTGCTTAGTTTTCTCAGCCTTTTTTGGTAATTTATTTATAAGGCTGGTGGCTAACTCGTCTCGAAACTCTAATTGTGACTTAATTTCTTTCTTCTTAGCCCATCTGCAGGTCTCCTTATACAACATGTAAGCATTAACAATGCAGGCTTCAATCAGATAATAAAATATCTTCATCCATCACCTTTGTGATTTCCATGAGATGGAGAAGTAGGACATAATGTTGATCTAATATGTCTACTCCTCCCGTGTGCTTGTTATATTGGACAATAGCTTGGGGGCAACACACTTTCTCCCTAAATTAGTCCTCCTTTCTATGTGAACCATTTTCTAGGGATTCCATTGTGCCGAAGCCACCGTAACACTTTTTCACCCTCTATCCTTCACACTTCACCACATGGATATCCTTATCGCTTCTGCTGTCACTTTGTCCATAAGTGAGGATTTTATCTTTCAGAAGGAACTTTGGAAGGAACTTTCTATTAGAAATAATGGTTCCACAAGCGAACAAACCTTTAGCCACCAATTTTTGAAGGAGAGGGATGGAAGTGAAAAATCTATCAAAGAAGAGTATGTACCCGAGCCCCTCAACAAATAGAGAAAGCCGCACCGCAACACAGCACTTTCTCCGAGAGATTGTCCTTCAAACGTCCCCCTACCTTCATACAGTTCAAACCCCTTCATAAAGCCCGTAACACCACAACATACTGCCCTCATCTTAAACCCACGCTTGATGGGTTCCATGGGCATATGCTGCTTTAGGCTACTTCTTCCCTTGAAAGCAATCATGCTTTCATCCATAGAAAGTTGTCTATGAGGGCTGTAAGCTACCTTGAACCGATCATTGAAGTAGCTCAACAATGGTCTCACTTCATACAATTTATCAAAGTCTGGGGAACCTTTCTTAGGTTGATTACTGTAGTCGTTACAATGGATATATCTCAGTATGTGGAGGAATCTCTTCCAACTAAATGTTTTGTTAATAGCAGGAACATTAAAATTAATCTTGTTGGACCAACATAGCTTTATTTGGGGCACTGTCTGAAACCCCATTACAATTAAACACCCAACAAAAGCCAAAAATTCATAGTTAGTTAAATTAAGACTTTGTCCATTTTGTTCAGCATACAGATGACTCTGTTTGACAATGACATATATAATATCAATTGTCATTATTGATATTGACAGAAATATTGTGATCGGGGATTCTATGTTGACCTCAATTTTCGGCCCATTTGTCTGCCTCCATTTACAATTCTTAAAAGTATTTGACAGACCTGGTCCTCTCTTCTTCCATGAGACATCACTCTCGTCATCTCCATAATGAGCCTTATCGTCTGAAACAGCTGAGTGCGGTAAATGCATCGTAGCAGGTGACGATGGCCTTTCTGCAGAATCTAACATTCGAATGGGCTCTGCTTCCCCAGAATGACCTGCACTGGAACTCGCTTCACCACTACTCTCTCCCTTCGATGATCTCCTAGTGGAGATGCCTTCACCTAAAATAAATAAATAACAACAAATATTTAGGTTGATTTCATTTTGAAACAAAATTTATTCTTCAGCATGTTTTAGTTTGTGCCGATTACATACACAGCTCTCATCTTTAGCTAAAGCTAGAGGAAATAAGTGGTGGCCATCATATAAAACCACCACCTAAACGACTGTGACCGGACTCAGACCCAAGTACATAGGGAAGTAATATCACATCACTGTAACTAAAGTAATATAGTTGCTAAAAACTAGCGTTCGGAACCAATCGACTGAAAACAGTCGACTAATCGAATCGGTTGTTTTAAAATATTCATTCATTCGGTTGTGGATATCTAGTTTTCATTCGACTGATATCAGTCTGCAGGGACGATGACAAGCAACTTGTTAAATTTATATTTATTTATTTTTTATATATTTCAAAGTCATCAAAGTCAATTACATGACATAGTTATAAAAATATAGTTCAGTTGGTTCTCAGCATTCAAACTCTTTATTAAGTTAAGACAAGTATTTAAATAGCCGTAAAGTGGTGACCCCCGACGTTAAAACGTTTTTAAAATATCAAAATTTTGTAGATAAAAATTTTTTAATTGACATTTTAAAAAATACTTCAAAAATTAAATTAAAAAAAAATTATCTAAAAAAAGTATTTTGAATAATTTAAATAAAAGTGTTTAAAACTTCAAAATTTCTAAAGTGTTATCAAATTAAATTCAGTTAATATCTCAACCTCAACATGATGAACAACTCTCTTCTAGATATCGACGGCTTTCTCCGACAGTTCCGATAAAAAGATCAGACGACTACTTACAGAAATTGAATTGGGCGACAAAAAACCTTCTCACTTACTCCGACAAATGAAAGAACTAGCGAATAATAAAATCAACGATGACGTACTGAAATCACTTTGGCTAAAACATTTACCTTCGCAAACTCAATCAATTTTATCAATCAGCACTGAGAATTTATCAACTTTGCAAGTAATGGCAGATCGTATACACGAAGTACATTCTTCAAATTCAATAAACTCTATTACTAACCCTTCATCATCAAAACCCGAACCATCTACTGACACAGTGAGTACAACACATAATTACTTAGAACATTTAGCAAAACTAAAAAATGAAATAGCTTATTTACATAATCATATTTTCAGATCCAGACATAGAAATCCCTCAAGAAATCATTATAGACGATATTCCAGACCTAGAAATTACTCAAATCACAGAAGACAAACGAATCAACGAAGATCACAAACACCAACACATAGATCCCCTTCAGACTCAAGAAAGAATTCGGACATATGCTATTACCATTCAAAATTCGGTCAACAGGCAACAAAATGCAGCCAACCATGCAACTTCAATACGGTAAACTAACAGACCGGCCACACACAGCGGCCGCCGTGACCGGTTCTCTCAAAAGCCGCCTCTTCATAAAAGACAAAAAATCTAATCTTAACTTTTTAATTGATTCTGGAGCCGACTTATCTGTAATTCCACCTAACAAGAAATTCCAAACATCACACACTACCACTAAACTTTTTGCTGCAAATGGATCCAGTATTAAAACTTATGGACTAATTAAACTTGCTTTAGACCTTGGACTTCGACGCTCATTTACGTGGACGTAGGAAAACCAATAATTGGAGCAGATTTTCTATCTAAATTCGGACTTCTCGTTGACCTTAAAAGATCACAACTCGTAGACAGTTTAACTAACCTTACTACTAAAGGCAACACCAAACAATCTCCACCAATAACTATACGGACTTTACAACATCACGACAAATATTACGACCTTTTAAAACAGTACCCCGAACTCCTCTTTGAAGAAGACGCATTTAAAGAACCACCCATACACACTACAACACATCATTTACAGACAACAGGACCCCCTGTTTATCAAAAATTTAGACGTTTAAACACTGAAAAATTAAAACACGCTAAAACAGCTTTTGACGAAATTATTACACAAGGTATATGCAGACCATCCCGCAGTGCTTGGTCCAGTCCATTGCACATGGTCCGTAAAAAAAATAACGAATGGCGACCATGTGGTGACTACCGTAAATTGAATTCTGTTACCATCCCTGATCGTTACCCCTTACCACACATTCACGATATTACTACTAACCTACATGGAGCTAAAATTTTTTCAGCCATTGATCTCCGGAAGGCATACCACCAAATCCCTATGGAACCAAGTGATATACCAAAGACAGCTATTACTACTCCTTTCGGAATGTTTGAGTTTGTACGTATGCCATTCGGATTACGGAACTCAGCTCAAAGTTTCCAAAGGCATGTACAGCAAATGCTAGCTGGCCTCCACTTTGCCCACCCATATATCGATGATATTTAACCGTAAGTCTATAGTTTGGAGTTGTATTAGTTGTAGTTCGGACGTGTATTGTAGTGTCATGCGCCTTCTCACCCCTTCTTAGCTCTGAGCCCTTCACCGTCGTTCCTTTCCCCAACCCAAAACCAAAAAACATCCGATTGAAACATTCGACTGGCGGATTCAGTCTAAGTCTATATTTTTCATTTAACTGAAACTGAAAACGATGTCATAGCAGGCTGTAGTTTGTTAGGAGATAACGAGTGTCAAGCGCCCTCTCACTCTCACCCCCCTCAGCTCTGAGCCCTTCACGGCCTTCACGGCCTTCACCGTCTTTCCCTTCCCTTACCGCTCCTATATTAAAAACAAAAACATTCGACTTGCGGTCTCAGTCAATATCTTTAATTCACCTTTATCTACTAAGTCTAATATTCTTTATTCATATACCCCTATTCCCTGTATAAAACTGTTTTCAGAATTCAGTCGACTGTTTTTTTCACAATCGACGTATTCATTCGGTTATATTTTCTAGTCGGTTGTGCCAACGCTACTAAAAACAAGATATAAATATACTCACTAACACTGGTACCGAGGGTGTATCCATCTTCCCCTTCTGAGTCTCCGCCCTCATCCTCAGCCTCATCATTGTTAATTCCAAACAAGGACTCTAACTCATCAATAGTTCTTCCTTGCAGCCAATCTACCTTCACTACAACTTTTTTTCTGCCACTGTCCAACTAAAATAATAATAATAATTTATAATACATATTTAATGCATTTATTTTAATATTTTTTTACTTCAAATGCTCAACAATTACAAAAAAAAAAATACCCACACACATACACACACACACACACACACACACACATTATATATATATATATATATATATTTTTTTTTTCTATCTACGCCACTGATGCTACACAATCACTAGCTAATATAAAATAACCTGCTCTAATAAATGTACAAGGTCCTATAGAAGTACCGACTTTTATACAATTACCTTGCTTAAACCCGTATGTACCTGGCAAACAAATTGGGCTAAAATTTGAAATTGGAAACTTGACTCCCATTGTCTGACATAAACAAGTTTCGTAAAAATTTTTAATCGGCCATTTTGATTTAAGATGGCGGCCACGGTACATTAGTCAAAACGATATCTCTGGAACCAAGCAGTAAAACATTGCAATTTGTTTTAGGTAATTCCTCTTTTTTTTCTTGGGTTTCATTAAAAGTATTTTTTCAATCTACCATCTTAAATCAAGATGGAGGCTATTAATATGGAAATTTGGACATGACAATATCTCCGGAACCAATCACACTCGGGAAATATGGGCAAGTAAGACGGGCAATCCAACTCAGACCAAGCTACTGAAATTTGGTAACTACTACTTGGGACACAGCGGAGAACGGCTAGAACAAGTATAATTGATCGAGCGTAAATGGGTTGTTCATTTCAGAGACTTGGTATTTGTTGCTCTAAGCACCTCTAACGATAACTCGACTGAAAAATATATCGAGTTTTACGAAATTCTGCTCACAACTGCAACTCACAGCTGCGACTCACAGCTGTAACTCACAGCTGCGACTTACAGCTGTAACTCACAGCTTCTCACAACTGCATAGTTTTTGGAAATTTGACACTTTTAATACTTTCATGATGGATGACGACTAAAAATCAACTTTTTAGTCCGTATGACATGTTGTACATCATTTGAAAGGTTATGAAAAATAGGAAATGAAAATGTAACTATTATTGCAACATTTTTGTCATTTCCTACGGCATTTTGAAAACAAAATGATGATGCTAAAAAAATCTTATAGGGCATGTTACTTATGATTTAAATCTATTTTCAGGTAGATTACGATAAGTTATCTCCTAAAATTGTTTATATATAGATGCCAATATTGAAAACAAAAATTAAAGGTCAATGTACAGCTGCCCATTCTCGACGATCTAGCCGAGGTGGCTCTTCTCAGGGGTTGTTTACTTTGATTGTTTCACAGTGTTTTATGAACCTATTTTTTTTAACATGGTGAAATTGTGTATTATTATAAACAACTTGACAAAACGGATTAACGACCGGGAGGTGGAATCATTTAGAGTAATTGTGGTCAACATAACTCTTTTAGGATTTTAAAAAAAATGTGAAATTAAATAAATTAAACATTGATAGCTTTTAAAAGTATAACATTACTAAAGTACAAAGTACACGCGGTAGGATATGAGAAAGCTATGCGCCACTCAAATTGGCAGACTATTTTTTTCATGAATAAAAGAACCAATTTAGTAATATTTAATGATGGCAGACAGTGCAAATTAAGATGGGACGACCTGTGGGCTACTTTCGACGAACCATCCAATTTTTGAAAAAAAATCGGACGAGTAAGTGCTTACAAAGATAAAATATTAGTATTACTAAAAAAATGGGTGCATGTGGAAAAGAAACTAATGGGCGTATCAGGTTGCACTTAATATGGGACTAACAATTGGCTAATTATAATATACCTACCATCCAAATTTCTTTAAAATCAGAGAACTAGTTTATAGATATGTTGGTTCCCTGATGATTAAAACTGATTTCTATCCAACAATGTTTGATATCGGTGGATTAAAAAACATCTTGTTGGAGGTAGAGTAAGAATGATGACAATGCTCGCCGTTACCCTTGCAAGCAAAATATAGACCGGAGATGAGATGGCTCAATCTCTCTAAGGTACGGATTGTCTAGGGGGTGGGTGATTTGACGGCAGGCTGATAATATCAAGGGACGATTAGGAGCTCGAGGCCTGGATCACGGTGGCCTCACTGTGTTTACCTGCACAGTCCCACCGTGTTTACCGTCCACAAGCAAACAGCTATTAATTATGGAGGCGCCGCACTAATTACATCTGGACACCGGCTCGGAGTCTTCTTACAAAATAGAGCGATCAAAAAACCATTTGCAGGTCGGGGGGTGTTTACTACGGGGGAGAGGGGGAGGGTCTCGAGGCGCTTTGTTATGACGACCGACAGAACCCCCGGGGGCTCAGTAGCTCCGCGCCTCCACACCCGGCCGCCTCCCAGACCCGTGCCACCTTGTCCCGACGAGAAGCCGCAGTATTGGAAGATGTCCGGTGACGTGGATCCAGATATACCAGGTAAAGTTTAAGTGGCTAGATACTGGGGACGGGTTGTGTCGGGCGTTGTGTAAAGTTTTAGTGGCTAGATACTGGGGACGGTTTGTGTAAAGGTTTAGTGGCTAGATACTGGGGACGGTTTGTGTAAAGGTTTAGTGGCTAAATCCGTTTTGGATATGAGCACTAGAGATTCTCACCAAATGACGAAATTGGTGAAGTCAATGATTAGTCGTCGTGGACGCTCAAATCACCAGTGTGCTGCCGCACATTAAAACATCTCAGATGAGACAGGTCACAAGCCACAAGGCAGTGGCTACCGGACCCTCACTCACACACGACTCCCGTCCTCCTCCGTTACGCGCTTGCCCTACCCCTCTTCCCCTCCAGATAAGACACACTATGCCTTAGGAAACTAGGTTTTGTACTTTGCCCGGATTAAAAGCAAAACAGATAAGAATAAAACCGTGCTAAACAATAACATCTTAAAATAAACACTCTTAGACTGACGTCTCGGTCTAAGAGAAAACAAGATACGTGTTTTTATAGAATGCGTCCACTCTATAAAAACATAAGTAAATATTAGATAGATATAATAGGTATAGATAGATAAAAATAGAGTGAGATAGGGGAAAGTCAGAGAGGAAGCGAGAAAGAAAGAGCGAGAGAAAAGCATAAATTAAAACAAAAACAATGTAGACGCATTTCACGCAGAAATACGTCTACAACGGGTTGTGTGAACACAGCTGTTCGCTTCTGCTGCTCGCTGCTCTAAACACAGCGTGTCCTTACAGCCCACAGTTCAACTTGTCCGTAAACTCTTAATTGTAAATATTTGGCTAGGTACCGGGTTGGACCCGGTCTGTAACCTTGGCTGCTTCACAAAGTAAAACTCACAGTAACTCGTGCCTTTACTTTTACTTCCTCATCTACCCAGTATAATACAGAGAGAAAGTATTGCGATAACCCACAAATTCCATTTTGATGGATTAGCACTTTTAAGGTCCCTTTTGGAAAGGTCCAGAAGTGTTTTTTAAAAATAAGTCTGTGAAGTCTGGGTCGGTTCGGTCATATTTATTTGTAAAGATAAGTTGACAGCTAGCGGACCTCCACCGGGCTGATTCATCCATATTATGCTCTTCCAGCGGATCCGCAAGAAGTTGGTTCCAAACCATCATAATAGCGGAGCTGCTTCAAATGTATAAAACTTCCACTATAAGTCCACTTTTAATTTTTCATTTCAAAAGTAATTATTGAATTTTAATAATACATTGTACATTATTTTATAAATATAAATTTCTATCTACTGTGTTAACTGTTTTCTTCATTTTCTACTTTCGTCCGGGAGATAATCGATAATCGTTGCGATATTATTTGCAAAGTTATTTTTTTAATCTATTTTTTTGTTAACTTGGTTTGAATGGTATATAATTTTAAGCCTCGCATTAAAAGAAAAACGTGAGCGCTTTAAAGATATCAATAAAAAGAATCAAAGAATTCAGGTAAAAGAAAACAACTTGGTGCTATCAATTTAGCTGCATCGAAATAATGTTTGATGCAATCAACTTTACCCATTCAATGCGGGTGGATCCACTGTGGATCCATGCAGTGCTAACGCGCCTGGCGGGTGGATCCACAGTGGATCCAAGCCCTCCCTTTCAGCTCTCTGTAGCTCTATTCTCCGTGCCTCGAGTAGAACCATCTAGCAAGGCTCCGTCAGGCCCGCTCACGTTTGTATCCACAGTGGATCCAAACTTTTTTTTTTAATTTTTTATTTATTTTTAAATTAACTTTTAAAATCGTTTAGATATATACAGTAACTAAGGTAGGTTCATGAATTGGATTACGCATTGAATGGGAAAGGGACAGTTACCAACTACAGCGTACATTCAACTGTTTAAAAACTGAATACTGAATTGTTAAATCACAAGAAAACTTCCAACAGAGAATATTATTCCTTCAGAACAGAGAACAGCAGATTAACAGACGAATCCGCTGTGTTTAGAACTAACCTGTCTCAACAGAGCGTGGCGTCCTCCAAACCGGCCGCCGCATCTCTTCTATATATTCTTATCTATATAGTCCTCTACGCGCCGAGATCCCCTAGCTGTCACCTTACCTTTACAATTTTTATCACATATTTAAAAAAAAGCAAAAAAAAAAATTAGTAAATTACTGTTTTTAAAATGACGTTAAATGACCTGACGCTTTCTTAGAGACAAATAATATTTTTAATAATTACAAGATAAAACGAACTTTTTATATATTACGTTTTTAAATTTTCTGTCATAAATCATAAATTTGAAACCCGTCAAAATGAAGATTGTAAATACTATGGGATATGTAAAAACAAATGAAATAACTTGCGGATTTTTTCCGAACTAACTTTCCATACAGCAAAATTTGGTGAAAACTAAATAAATTCTGCTGAAAGATGGCTAAAAGTATTGAAATAATGCATTGTCATCGTGTTCTGAGCTATTCTAAAAGTTTCAAATGTTTAGCTACTCGGGAAGTTAGTTAAAAATCTATTGCAAGATTTGTTCTGGACAAACAAACAAACAAACAAGAAAGCAAGCTAATAAAAACGTAGTAAAAATGACAATGATCTGTTTGAACTAAACGCCACTCAACACCACTTTATAATAAAAATAAAACTTGCAACATTCCGTATCAATTAGTTTTATGCTTTCATTGCTATACTTACGTACAAAATTACAAGCCTATATCATATTTTATAAACTATTAGGTATTAATAATTAACTTTTGCTATCTTTTTCTTTAAAAAAAAAAAAAAAAAAAAAAAAAAATAAAAAAAAAAAATAAAAAAAATATGTGTGACTCTCAGGCATTAGATGTGTAACTTAAGTTTTAGAAACAGTTGATTTTATGTTCCCTCCTACATATTAATATAATATAATTATATGTATAAATATGTCATGTATATAATTAAGAGTTTAAATCGTTGCTAGAAGAAGCTCGTAACTCAATTTTACTCGTATATCAAATTAAATTACTCCACTTATATACTGTGTTTATTGAAATGAGGATTTGTTGGTTCCAAGATAAAGGAAACACTAGAATAGTTATTACTTAGATTTGATAATAATGAAATAGCGCAATAAAACTTATTTACGCAATGCATATTCAGTGGTGTAGCTAGGACATTGGGGGCCCCCCCACAAGAACTTTTTCGGGGGCCCATCCAAAATAAAATTTACGAGAAAAAAAAATGCCCTTGACAATCTTATAGAAGTTTAATATTCCAAGCGTAAGATTTGATTATCCTCTAAGGGGGCCCCCTTCGACATTGGTTTGGGGGCCCCCTACTACCGGGGGCCCCCGCAATGCGGGCCCGTGTGGTTCATAGTTACGCCACTGTGCATATTATATAAATTATTTATTAAATACGCAACATAAATAAATATTTATAAACAAGAGATTACAATTACAATGCCGCCGCAGTCAGATAACCGCTCAAAGAATCATAATTTCAATTAATGAAATATTTCCATAACATTATAGACTTGTCCAAGTAATAGATTCTTTACAGGTAAATCAACTTGCCGGCTTTAAACCGGCAAGTTGATAAATAAATCTATCACTTAGACGAGCCTCGAAACACAAACTTCGTTATCTCACTTCAAATATCTTGGAATAATGTGATATGTTTGCTACTGTACAAGGGCCCTGCTTGTTTTCTAGCCAGGTATTGTACTTACGGTGTTTGATTTTAGTGCGCTCTTTAAAATACTTGCAGCACAGTCTACGACGAGGTCCACTCGCAAATTTTCCAGCACTGGAACGTTGGAGGATCTGAGGCAAGCGTGGGGTACGGGAAATTTTTAGAAAATATATCCTCTAAAAACGAGTTTTTATGCATTTTGAAGGTAAAATATACCATAGGGCCTCAAGGCATGATTAGTGATGAAGTAACGAAACTAAGTACTTTAGAGGAACAAATCCGGTTTAATTACTCCATACTTTAGTATAACTTTATGATTGTTAAATTTTGTAAAACTCCTGGAAAAATGTTTCATGACAAAAGTACAATTTGCGTAAAATAATTTAAGCAACTTATTTTGTTATTATTCGATTATTGAACGAGTCCTAGCCCAGGTCCGTACCGCTGGACGAGATAATTTAAAAGCAACGATTAGAGGAATTATGTACATGATTGCTACTAATGAAATGTGTCCGGTATGTAATCTTGCTGAGAGGGAAACTCCGGCCCATATATTTTTGAGGTGTCCAAGGTATGGGGGTCAAAGAAAGAAGTTGTTGCCTTTGCATCTGGTAACTGAGGAATGGTCAGATGAAACCAACGTAGCTTCTCTAATAGATGTAAAAACAAAAATAAACAAGGTCAAGAAATTTTTTATTTTGTATTAAATTCTTTTAAAATGAGGACCCATATTTTAACTGAGTAATTGTAGTAAATATTAACTAATTGAAGCGAGCTTCTTACATTCAACGAAATATGCATCTTGTCTGTCTGTCTGTCTGTCTGTGTGTAACGTTTACGTGTCCGACGATAACTTAAGTAAAAGTTGACCGATTTAGTTGAAATTTGGTATACTATACATATTCCTTGTACTAATACTCAGGCTAAGCTCGTTGGACAGCTTGATCCGTCCAAGAGTTCGCGCGCAATGCTCGCGTAAACGTGAGCTTAAAATTTAAATTTGGAATTTCAGGACGGGAAACGATTCTATCATCACCTACTCGATGAGACGAACATTTATTTTAAATAACATTTTTTTTAGTAAAACTAACAACGACACTGCTATGAATGAATAAATATCGCTAAAACTATGAAAGCGGACCTAAACGTTTAAAACAGAGAAAACAACCTATTTACCGATATCTTACGTTCTAACGTAACGATTTTAATAAAACTTCATATACATCGACTAAAGTACAATTGAAACAAGCAAGTAAAATTCAACTAATACAAGCAGTAGTATTTGGGTAATGAAGTGATACATTTATAATAATATAGTTTAATAGTTATTTATGCACCTAGGGAGTAAAGTAAGCCATTATTCCCTGAGCGAAAAAGTTGGTTCTTGAGGCGAAGCCGAAGGAACCATGGTCCCTAAATCCCGAGGCGAAGCCGAGGGAATTAGACTCTTTAATTAATTGAATAACTCTAATTAGCTCCCGAGGCGCAGCCGAGTGAGATAATTATCGCGAGGGGAATATTGGCACTTTACTCACGAGGTACATACAATATTTTATCTCCAGTAAGAAGAAAATACACATTTTCGTCCATTGCACAGTTTTTATTTATTATTTTAATAAATAACAATAATTATTTATCACTTTTAATAGCAGATATAAGAGATTCAATATTAAAAACAAATAAGAATTGGAATAAAAACTCAAATAGAAGGTTATTTAGATGCAGGTTATAAACAATGAATCAATGATAAACATGGTCAAAAAAGCGCAATGCCGCCAACCTGATTTCAATAACTTCATTACATTTGCCATTCATTTTCTACTATTTATAAAATAATTAAGTTGCAATCTTTACTTTTTTGCCCTACTTTACTTTTTCGCCCTACTTTTACTTTTTCTCCCTACTTTTTGAGTTCAGGGATGAAAAGACCTGTTTTAGTCCCTCTAAACTATTTCAAAATCATAACTTTTTTTCCCTAATGGAGATAAAAGCTATGACGGGTGGTTAAGATTCTTATAGTCGTATAGTGTGTAGGTTTGTTTAGGAAGTAAAGCTTTGTACCGAGTACCCTCACTCTACCCTCTTCCACTTATCTTCAACTATGACATTCATCATGATTAACAAATTTCAATATTCAGTATTTTATTGCAATACGCTCGCTTCAATGATAGAGCCACGCGATGCCTAGTGTTATATTTTGATAAAGTCCCAGTTATTGGTTTATTAAATTAAAAGATGTATTATTGTTTCTTATCGTTATTAGCTGTTAAAAGTCTAAGGATTTATTTTACTTTATATTGAATACACTTATATTTTGAACTTACACTTTATATACACTTTATATTGAACTTATATTTTTCAATTTTATTTTTCTGTAGTAGGTACTGAGGTTATTATTATTGTTATTTTTTTTATTATTATTATTTCTTTTATTGTTAAAAAAAGAACACGCTTTTTAGTTTAATGTTAGACAGGTCAATGTTAGGGTTATAAGAAGGGGTTAGGGTTATAAAGAATTATCTTTAAATACAAATATTTTTTTCATTCATTTATTATTCTATTAGCTATTCACATTCAGAATTAAGAAATAATTTTTTTTAAATAATTTGTTAGCACACCGATTCATTTTGTATAATTGTTTTGTTGTATTTAGATGGGCTCACAGCATTGTTAATGGTAATAATGTCACTAACAAAGTTAGTTGAGGAATTATGAATGAGCTATACAACGAAATGTACTAACACTTGTTTTAATAAGTTTTTACAATACTGTCAATGATTTTACAATCCCCCCCCCTCCCCGCTATTGCCCGAGTACAATTGTACCCTCTACAATTGTACGAGTATGCCACAATAGTTTTAGTGCAGTAGTACCACTATATGCAAATCCCAAAACGTGAAATTGATAAATCTAAATTTTATATTATTTTGTTGCTACCTAAGCAAAACATATTCAAAGAATGAAATTACATTGAATTTTTAAATAACTTAAAAAAAAATTACTAGAAGTTCCTTAGTATTTGGAAGATCTATTGATTTTTTTTCTCACTAATTTTTGATGCACTGAAGCAGTGGCACCAGTAAGACCACTGTTCGGTGTTTAATACTCGTGGGCTCGTTGAAAGTACTTGGAGGCCAGTCTACGGTCTTTACTACTAGTGTGGTTATTAGAAGTGGTGGGAGGGGAGTGCGGGGTGGAGGGGGCAGTAGAAACCAACCCTGTTGAATATTGGTGAGGTGGCGTGGCCGCAGTCCGTTACTCGCCCCCCTCATTTAGCTGTAAATAAAGCAAAGAGACAGGTGGCCCCCCCCCCCCCTGGTTCGTAATGCCGTCTAATACCGTCCTCATTACTGCACAATTTTATTCAATTATTCTGCTTGTTCTCTCTCATTTGCAAGGCGCTATTAGAAAGACACGGCGTGTTGTAGCAGCAGCTGTATAACCAGGTTGGTTAACTTTACCACACCTCGGGTTAACGCGATGTAAGTTGTCACAGTGACAACTATGCGGTGAATAGTTGCAACGAGTATTCTTCACTTGACTTTCTTACGTTGGAAACCCCGACATTCTAACTTGCACTATAAACAGGGTCTTGACGGTAAAGAAAACCAACTTGTAGAGGGTTGTTCAGAAACACAAGCGTATCTGCGGTCGCCCTAACTCAAACCAAACGGAAAGGTTGAACATACCATATAAGTGTTTCCCTTTCCTACTCTGTCATAGCACAACTGCAGTGCCATACAAGTACATCTTTCACATAATATGTGGGTTACTAAAATCATAGACTCGCAATATATCAATGAATAAACAGGGCAAGTGTGTGCTAGTCAGCACACAGCGAGGGTCCGTAGGCAACCCTGTATCGTTTAAGTAGTACTCTATTGATGGTGTTTTTTAAAATGCTAAAAAGCTTACTTAGAACTATCCTATGGCTCTGATATTCTCAAAACACATAAATAAAATTCTGATAAAGTATTTTATTTTGCCACTGAACCGGATTACAACCATATAAATACATCGAAAAGACCATAGTAAAAAAAAAAAAACGTATTTTGTCAATAAAAAAATAAAATAATATTTTTTTCGAAATTTCCAAAAAGTGGTATCTTTACTTTTGGTCGAAGAATGTTCAAGAATTTTTTCAGATTTTTCGCACTTCACATAAGCGAGATAGATGGGGGGGACACGTTTCACACCCACTTCAAACTTGCCTACGCTCTCCCTATCAAAGTTATATCCAAAGAATTATATATTTTTGTAATCAGCTCGACGTACCCTTTCATATGATACCCCTCACGGTGTCAAAAAAAAAAAAAAAAAAAAAAATTTGCCCTTAAGTTTTTTTTAATTTTTTTTTTAAGTAGCTATATTTTTAAAATATGTGGGTAGGTACAAGACACATACATACCAAATTTCAAAGTGATCGGACGAAAGGTGTAGCCGTGAGAGCACGCGAGAGGACGGACACACGCAGGCAAATATTATAAGGGTCCTTGGTTTTGCCTACGGACCCTAAAAATTGATAAAACTGAAGATGGAAGAGAACGGATACTATAACCTGACTCTGATAACTGCCTACGATGCGGTAGATGATGCACTGGCAACAATAAAGTACGTATTGTTGAAGATTAGATGGGCGAAATGTCAAAGTAGGAAATTATACTGCAGGACGCAGATGTACTATTCCTGTTGTTCTCTGCTTCCCACTCACAAAACCAAACAATTCCTAGCAAAATAAAATGTTGCGGTTTTTTGTTAATAAATAAGCTTCTGGTACCAGAGAGGGACCACTTGCAGAGGAAAAATCTATCGTAGCTTATGTTATTGGTAACAAGATTTTAAGGAAAAGTGTAACGTATACCAAGTAAATTGTAAAAAAGACATCTAAAACAAAGAGGAACAGAGATATTGGAAAAAAGGCAAAAACATGATGTTTTTATGGAAATAACAATTTGAAATCCTTCATAAGGGCAAAGAAATGATTTGCAAGAAACAGAATAAAATGGACAATGGACATGGTAATAAGGTAAATGAAAAATAAAGAAATATTAGTAGTAAATAAAGAAGAAAGGAATGAAGAAAGTTACAATGAATGTACGGAATTTACAAAGGGAAAAATGAAATTAGGAGTAACTGCCGGTGCTGTGTAAGTTTGTAACAGAAATGGTAACGTTCATTGACCACATAGTGAAACAATACACACTCACTTAACAACCAAAATCAAAACTGCCTTGATTGCCAAGTTCTGCCTACCAACACCTTCTAAACATAACAAAAATGAATCATTTTAGGACATTAATTCAGCATGTTCAAATTATAAAAATTTAAAATAATGAACAGTAATGACATCACACTATTATTTTTATTATAAATTTTGGATGTAGAGCTACAAAGGTTAAATACACCCATTATATTTTTAAGCCCCATCGTGTTTAAATAATAATAATAATTATAAAAATACTGAATGCTAATTAATTGAGAGATTTGTTTGTAAAAGTAAGGTTTTGGTGTTCTAAGTAGAGTATTGTGGTGAGGTTGTGAGACAGACTCTCGGAGTGTGTTTCCCAGTTGATCTAGTTGGCGAGTCAGTGAGGACGCGCGCTATACAGTCAATGTATCGTCACATAGTCTACATCTTGGTCTTTCCTTATCTCTAGTGAACAAGTAGCGCTGAGTTATTCTAGTACGTGCTATTCTATGTCTACAGAGTACCGTCTCTTCCTATCTGTTTTTGCAGTATGAAGATGAAGAGTTCCAGTTTACAATTAGAGTTTTAATTCGCCTCAGTTGGTTGTTAGTGTTGTCAGTCCAAATTTGTTGTAATTTCCAAAATGATGCAGATTGATGTTGCAGATTGATGTTGCAGATTGATGATGCAGATTGATGTTGCAGGTTGATGTTGCAGATTGATGTTGCAGATTGATGTTGCAGGTTGATGTTGCTGATTGATTTTCTGCTGATTTTAGAGCTTGTAGAATTGTAGGCCTCCAGTTCTACTGCGAATCTTTACCGAGCACACTATTATTTATTGCCTTTTTATACTTACAGGTACCCATCTTGAAGTGAACACCAGTCAATCGCTGGGCTCTGGCCCCGGAGTAGATATAATCGCAGTATTCAAGTGTTTATTAAACGCTACGCAGTATTGCTCGTGGCTTTATAAAATATGTCTGAGCCAACATTTCATTTTCTTCCAAGAAAAACTAATCGGGCGGTATCCACCGTGAATGATTTGAAGAAATTTTATGTATTTTTTATTTTTGCCTTATAATATCTTCTTTCGTTATTCTTGGTTGCTAAACCTTTCGTACCTTAATGTTAGACCAAGCTTTTTCTCTGCTGTGATTGGGTAAGGATAACATTTTGAAAAATACTTATTAAGGCCCTCATTGATTTTAACTTAAAACAAATTCAAACTGAAGTTTAGAAAGTTTAGAAAACTCTAAAAAACTTTTGTCGTCACCAAGTAAGTGATAAGTTACCAATATTTTGAAGGAACTTTCATCCGATCTTCAATTTTTTCCTTGGTCTCTTCAAAATCTTCCTTTTTAAGTCTTAGGATACTTAAAGTTACAAAACTTGATTCATCTTCATTTTTTTTCTGCCCAAAAGTGTCTTAACATTCTTTTTCTTTTTAATGAAAGTCATTACCACATTCATTGACATAATTTTTATTCGTTAAAAGTAAACACCTTACCGACAGAGTCGCTCTCTTTCAAGCACAACAGTCGCTCCAATAGTAATGTAATTAAGTATTGTTTTTGACAATGAGAACCCCCAAGAGCGACCTAAACTGGAAACCTATAGGACATCCTATGGCCTGCTTTTAACATATGAAACAGACCCATGGCAATACTTAGGATGGCCCAAGGATAAAATTTGGACAACAGGATATCCAAGGACTGTCTTTTGAATTAGTTGTGCTACTTGAGAACAGCATTGGCACTATGCGCATGCGCACATGATCGTTCTTCTGCAAAATCTGAATCAATGCTACAGCTCTGGATCATTTTATTTTGGAACCACAAGGATGTCTTTATATGCGTCAACAGTCAACAGTCTTGTTATCTGTCGACGAGTGGTACTGAATCCCCCATTGGAGAGACAAGTTTTACTCTTACAATCACATAAGAAAGTAAACCAACATGGCTGACAGTTAAATAACTAAGTATTTTTGTATTTGGTTGCGGAGGCTCTCGAGTGAAAACAACGCCTGGCTCTGAATTATTAAAGTCTGTTTTATCACAACATTACCACTCATTATAATCGATAAGATAATATTCTTGCTATTTAATATTCGTTTCAGATTAAGTATTGAGAAGTTATGAGTTCAAACCAAAAATAGGTCGAACAAATTAATAATGTACGGACTCGTTTCACCGGTCTTTTCCGAGCTGAACCTGGTTGTATTGCCACACGAATTATGGATGAGGGTGCTGGATCGAGTCCACACGTACTAATAATAATTTGGATAACCTGCCCTGGATTCTTCTCGTACTTTTTTATTTTATAAAATGTATGCTTGGATTTTAAGCATACAATATGGTCGGTTGTAACATAGTTGTCCACTAATATTTGTACAGACTTACTTGGTTGGGAAGACTACCATTAATTTGCTAAATACATTTCTATTTTCTAGTGAACAAGTAACGGCAATCAAGACGCAGTAAATAATTTGAGTTGTTTATAATGAGGTTCAACAGTAAAACCCAGATCTAGTCATCACTAAACGACAATTAACAGTCTATAAAACCATTATAAAACTATCTGGACTTGAAGTGAGGGCGACTACCGACCCGTCTAACTCCTCCAACATCTTTCCAATCAATTATGATTCTCAACAACAGCTTCGCCCTATCCAATGTATCCGACCTAACACCGTGTCCACACTATGTCCATCGACAAGGTCCACTCTTTGACATGTCCACATTACCTCAGTATGTGTGGAAGTGTCCAGCGTCAAATAGTGAATTCTATGCCTAGTTTTCATTTAATTCAACTTTTTTTTTAAAAAAAATGAATGATTTAGAAGATACTGCAGTGGCAGCTGCTGCAATTATCATTGCAGTTGTTCGTCCAAGCCAGCAAGATGGTCGTCGCAGTCCAAGGAGGTTTTGAGTAAGGCCCAGCCTTGTCCGAGGTAGAAAAAAGTAAAGTTCGGAGGAATTTAAGGAATGTAAGATTTATTGGTTGATGAGTTGAATCTGGAGTGCAGGTGTGACATGGGCTTTCCAAACTTTTTTCGAATGAATAATTCCGTTTTTGAAAATTGATAAGTATAATAATTGCTTCCCCCTTCCTTGTGATTTTTTAATTATTTTCAGCGCAATTTATTACTTTTGTTTTGAAACAAATTAAAAGAAAAACAAGAAAAGAACCTATTGAAATAAGTAAATAATTAAATAACATTCTCGTGAGTAAAAAATAAATAAATAAAAGAATACAGAATAACATAGTTAGACATAGTTAACAACGAGTTTATGGACTTTGGCTCGACAGATTTTAAATGTAATCCAATAAGAAATAAATGTTTAAATCTAAAAATTATAATATAATATTAATATTGTTATTATTAAATCATATGCTTATACCAGGTGTTATTTATATTATTAAATAGTATTTTTAAGTGAGGTAAATTATGTTATGGGGAATTTAGCTGTAAAAAGTTTTATGTTTGCAAAAAGTTTAAGGTCTGAGGTCTGGAGTACTCCTGCTTTAAATATGAAATTAATGCCCTTTTAAATGATTTAAAAGACTCGATTTGCTTGAGGTGGAGTGGTAACTCATTATAGAATCTGGGTCCCAAATAGCAAGCGGAATGTTGTTTCTTAGCAGTTTGACAGAAGGGAGTGTCAACTGAAATCTCCTTCTTAGCGCGGGTAGGATAGCTGTGCTCTCTAAATGTCTTCTCCTTGTTGTGGAAATTTAACAAAACCGATTTTTTTAAATAGACTAGTTATAGGAAGAACTCGAAAACCCCTGTAACAATACTCAGATGGAAACTTAATAGAATTGAACAAACATATTTTAATAATGCTTGTTTGGAGTACAGCCACCCTGTCCAGATGTGAGGCTGAGGCGCTCCATAAACAAGGAATCCATAATAATTAATTATGGATTCTACAAGCGCATAGTACACAGTGCGCAACATCTCCTTGTTTAAAAATTTTGTTAATAACCAAAAAAATATAAATTGTTTTTCTAATGGATTTAGAAATTGAATTGATGTGTTGGTCTCATACTAAGTGAGTTACATATTCATTTGCTACTCATCAAGCTGTTTAAAACAATGTATGGCATCTCATGCTGACAACAATCTTCCTCTTTAGTCGTCTTTAATATTGGCCCCAATCGTAAATTTAAAGTTGCCAAAAGAAGCCGAGATGCTGTGAGCCAAATTTAATTTCGTATAAAGTCATAAGTTCTCGGTGTCTAAAACTGTTGTCCTTACATCCGTATATAATCCTAATTTAATAAAGTTATTGCAGGCTCGCCTGTTCATTCAGCAATACTACATAATCTTTTAGTCCACAGGCCACCATAAGAAGTGAGTCGCTGATTGATAAAGTTTTCTTACCTTATGGAATCGCTTATTTATGCCTTGTCCACCGATGAATTGGGTATATGGCAACTGGGCGCTGGGCCATTTCTTTTTTGTTGACATGCCAAACTTGCCCTTCTGCGGGAACATTGAAAAGAGATAGATAAAGTTTTGATTTTCACAGGATCGTTTAATTAAATTATTTCAAAAACAGTGGTAAAGGTGGCCACCGATAAGAGTGGGCCGTTTGGGGTGGCCACCGCCCCAAACATATCGCTCTGCGGGGACGTTGAAAAGAAAACGGCCCACTCGTATCGGTGGCCACCTTTACCACTGTTTTTGAAATAATTTAATTAAACGATCCTGTGAAAATCAAAACTTTATCTATCTCTTTTCAATGTTCCCGCAGAAGGGCAAGTTTGGCATGTCAACAAAAAAGAAATGGCCAAGCGCCCAGTTGCCATATACCCAATTCATCGGTGGACAAGGCATAAATAAGCGATTCCATAAGGTAAGAAAACTTTATCAATCAGCGACTCACTTCTTATGGTGGCCTGTGGACTATTTATTTAATAAAATTATTGCAGGTTCACTACGCTCGCCAGTTGGAAAAGCATTTTTCCATAATCTTTATTTAATATTATCTTTATTTATAAATAGGCTCGCTGCGTTCTCCTGTTTATTCAGCAATACTACATAATCTTTACTTAATAAAATTATTGCAGGCTCGCTACGCTCGCCTGTTTAAAAATCATTTCTCAATAATCTTTATTTAATAATATTATGCAGGCTCGCTACGCTTGCCTGCTTGTAGAGCATTTGTTCTTAATATTTATTATATAATTTATTTCGAGCGTAGCGAGCCTGCTGTAAAGGAATTTGTCCAAAATCTTGGTATAATAATATTAATACAGTATTTGTAGTAAATATTTTATTTAATAAATTGATATCAGGCTCACTACGCTCGCCTGTTCATACAGTATTATGCATAATTATTATATTATAAAATGAATACATGCTCGCTGTGCTCGCCTTTTTATACAGTATTTGTACATAATCTTTAGCCTTTAAAATCCTCTAACCACCTCCCACCTTTAAACGATTAATACCATATGCTAACTAAAAATTTTTCTTTAAATATTTTAATAATATTGTTATTTACACTTTTCCTACTTTTAAAGATCTTTAAAACGATGTATAACAAGTCATGCAGATTAAATCTTTTTTTAGTTTTCGTTTTATTGGGCGCCATTTTGAAAATATTATATGTGAAATTTTAATAGACTTCAAGACCTTTAAATTTATGTATAACATGTCATACTGCCTTAAAACTTTTTGCCCACCATATTGACCGCCATCTTGAAAATATGAAGTGTGAAATTTTATTAGTTACATATTCTTTTCCTGCTCTTGAAGGCCTTCAAAACGATGTATAACACATTATGCGGACTAAAGCTTTTTATTTTAGTCGTCCGCCATATTGGACGCCATCTTGAAAACATTTAGTTTGAGATTTCTAAAAACTATACACTTCTCGCAAATGCTCAAATGTATATATGTACCAAATTTCGTTAAAATTGATCAAGTTTTACTCCAGTTATCGTTAGACAAACAAACAAACACACAAACTTTTTAAATCCCAAGTCTCTGAAATGAAGAACTCACTGCGCTCGTTCAAAAACCCAAAAAAGACACGTCATTCAGACAAGCCATGCCAGTGAGCCATTTTTATTTTATTTTTTTAACCCCAAATTTCTAAATACCAAATGAAACAGCAATTTCCATTAGTCCATGATGCCTTTAGTTTATATTTTTATATTGTGAATGAGTTGAGTCCTACAATAAACTCCATCACGGTACATTATTTCAACATCCATATAATTTGTTCGTCATTCCAATGCATAATGATAAAATTAATCAAACTAAATACCACAGACCACCTAACCACCAACTGCACTCAGCAGAACTCAACTGAACAGAATGAATATTTTGTAGCTACTCAAAAGTCGAGCGACATGTTTCGACACGTGCCCACTACTGTTGTCGATTCGACTTCCTTGGATCCGTACCGACTTGATTCGGGTTGCGTTCCACACGATCCGACATGGTTGAACAAAGTCGGGTGACATAGTGTGGATGCGGCTTAACAATCCACAATTACCTGGATCTTCCTTTCCTCCATCACAGAGCATCTTTCCAACCTTTAATCAGGGAGTGAGATGACTAGACAACAAGCGTCTACTTGACGGCCGGACAGTACTGTGTTCTACACAGGGTGAGACTAATATCCTTTCTGTTGACAGGTAGCGGTGCTGTATTCACTTTCGGGAAGAGCAGGTTCGCTGACAACGTGCCCAGTCACTTCTTCATCAAGAACGACCCGATCGTGGACCTGGCCTGCGGGGACCAGCACACAGCCGTCGTCTGCCGTCAGTAACTCAGTCATTATTTACACTACATTTGTTTTTTTAAATTAATCTTATATTTTGGGTGAGGTTTGGTCTGTTGACTGTAGACACCGCTATTACTTACTCATAAGTGCATTATCTAAGTACTTCTGGCAGGTAGGAAGCTAGCGGTGGTCCCGCGTCGTGTCATAGTACTCTCGCTCGGATTAACTAATCATTTCTAAAGGCCCGACATGGTGTTGACGGTAATACTGACAGTGTAGGGTCGAGACTGTCATCAGATCTATAGATGAGTCCAGTAGCGTACAGAAAATAATTTCAGGAGGCCAACTTAACCTTGAATCACAATATGCGGGATTAGCATATACAATAGTTATTTATGCACCTAGGGAGTAAAGTAAGCCATTATTCCCTCAGCGAAAAAGTTGGTGGTGGAACCATGGTCCCTAAATCCCGAGGCGCAGCCGAGGGAAAAACTTTAATTAGCTCCCGAGGCGCAGCCGAGGAAGATAATTATCGCGAGGGGAATAATGGCACTTTACTCACTAGGTACATACAATATTTGATCTCCAGTAGGAAGAAAATACACATTTATTATTTTAATAAATAACAATAATTATTAGAACTTTTAATATCAGATATAAGAGATTCAATATTAATAAACAGGTCAAGTGTGTGCTAGTCAGCACACTGCGAGGGTCCGTAGGCCACACTGTATAGTTTAAGTAGTACTCTATTGATGGTGTTTTCTAAAATGCTAAAAAGCTTACTTTGAACTATCCTATGGGTCTGATATTCTCAAAACACATAAACAAACTTCCGATAAAGTATTTTTTTGCCACTGAACCGGACTACAACCATATAAATATTTTTTTCGAAATTTCCAAAAAGTGGTCTTTACTTTTGGTCGAAGAATGTTCAGGAATTTTTTCAGATTTTTTGCACTTCACATAAGCGAGATAGAAGGGGGGGCGGGGGACACGTTTCACACCCGCTTCAAACTCGCCTACGCTCGCCCTATCAAATTATAACCAAAGAATTATATATTTTTGTAATCAGTTTCATGTGATACCCATCACGGTGTCGAAAAAAAAGTAAAATTTTTAAACCTTAAGTTTTTTTAACCTAATTTTTTTGAAAAATATTTTTTTTAAGTCGCTATATTTTTAAAATATGTGGGCAGGTAGAAGACACATACATGCCAAATTACAAAGTGATCGGACGAAAGGTGTAGCCGTGAGAGCACGCGAGAGGACGGACGGACAGACACACGCAGGAAAATATAAGGGTCCTTGGTTTTGCCTACGGACCCTAAAAACAAATGAGAATTGGAATTAAACTCAAATAGAAGGTTATTTAGATGCAGGTTATAAAGAAAGGTAAACATGGTCGAAAAAGTCAGTGTCGCCAACCTGATTTCCACAACTTCATTACATTAGCCATTTATTTTCTACAATTTATAAAATAACTAGCTGGGTACCCGTGCTTCGCTACGGAGTGTTATTATAATTAGATAAGTTTATAAACAACCATAATGAAACATATAAATTATTTTACTATGCAAGAATATCTAGATTCTGTCTCTCCCACCTATTTCTATACCTCCTCCTCTCCTCTTTGATAAGCTAATTACAAATATCCTAAATTCGCCCCCCCCCCCTAAATTAAAATATGACTAAACTGTACATAACAACTATTACTGTCCTCTTAAAGAGCTTTTGCATCATGAAGGGTATTCATTACATTGACCCCGTATTCATTACTTGTACCATATCTCTGTGTACCAAACTTAAATTTCGAAAATTCATGTAGGCTGTAATTTTCCCCTTGCTTTGAAGGACAAGTGGGCAAATTTTTATTGACATCGAACTAAAACTGTAGATTTGTATAAAGAACATACTCACACATACGTTGATTTTTATATATATAGCTATAAATTTCCATTTTACCCCCTCCTAAATAAAATTGTACATAACAACAATTACTTTTCTCAAAGTGCTTTTCAACGATATGCATCATATGAAGGGAATCCATTACTTTGACACTGTTACACCGTACCCCTTTGTACCAAAATTTAAATTACGAAAATTCATGTAGACAGTGACCTCCCCCTTGCTTTGAAGGGGAAGTGAGTAAATATTCATCAAATTGGGATAAAACTGTAGATTTGTATAAAAGACATACCCTCATACAGACACTCTTCTTTTTATATAAGATATAGCTATATTTTTCCATTTTACCCCCTCCTAAATGAAAACACATGTGACAAAACTGTACAAAACAACAATTAATGTAATCTTAAAGAGCTTTTCAACGATATCCATCATAAAGGGTATTCAGTCCTTTGACCCCGTATTCATTATTGTACCCTGTTCCCATGAGTACCATAATTTAAATTTCGAAAATTCATGTAGACACTGATTTTTTCTTCCTTTGAAGGTCAAGTGTGCATTTTTTGATCGAGATCGGACTAAAACTATGGATTTGTATAAAGAACATACACACATACGTTGACTTTTAGATATATATTTTTTCATTTACCCCCTAAATGCACGTATAAACAATTATTGTACTCTTAAAGAGCATTTCAACACTATGCATCATGAAGGGATTTCAACTTTGACATTTTTACCCCGTACCCCTGTGTACCAAAACTTAAATTTCGAACATTTATGTAGACAGAGATCTTCCCCTTGCTTTGAAGGTCAAGTGAGCAAATTTTCATCGAGATTGAATTAAAACTGTTGATTTGTATAAAGAACATAAACACACTCACACATACGTTGACTTTTATAGATATAGATATACATTTTCATTTTACCCCCCCTCCTAAATAAAAATATGACAAAAACATACTTAACAACAATTACTGTACTCTTAAAAAGCTTTTCAACGATATGCATCATGAAGGGTATCCATTACTTTGACATTTGTACCCCGTACCTCTGTGCACCAAAATTTTAATTTCGGAAAATGATGTAGGCAGTGACCTTCACCTTGTTTGGAAGAAAAAGAGTGTAAATATTCATCAAATTGGGATAAAACTGTAGATTTGTATAAAAGACATTCTCTTATATAGATACTCTTCTTTCTATATAGTATAGATATAGTTATATTTTCCATTTTACCCCCCTCCTAAATGAAAATATGACAAAACTATACATAACAACAATTACTGTACCCTTAAAGAGCGTTTCAACGATATGCATCACGAAGGGTATTCATTATTTTGATCCCGTATTCATTACTTGTACCCCGTACCCCTGTGTACCAAAATTTAAATTTCGAAAATTCATGTAGACCTTGATTTTCCCCTTGCTTTGAAGGTCAAGTGTGCAAATTTTCATCGAGATCGGACTAAAACTGTAGATTTGTATAAAGAACAAATAAGATATAGCTATATTTTTCTATTTTACCCCCCTCCTAAATGAAAATATGACAAAAGTGTACATAACAACAATTACTGTACCCTTAAAGAGCTTTTCAACGATATGCATCATGAAGGGTATTCATTACTTTGACCCCGTATTTATTACTTGTACCCCGTACCCCTGTGTACCAAAATTGAAATTTCGAAAATTCATGTAGGCCTTGATTGTTTCCTTGCTTTGAAGGTCAAGTGTGCAAATTTTCATCGAGATCGGACTAAAACTGTAGATTTGTATAAAGAACAAACACACACACACACACACACACACACATACGTTGACTTTTATATATATAGATTAAGTTGCAATATATACTTTTTCGCCCTACTTTTACTTTTTCTCCCTACTTTTTGAGTTCAGGGATGAAAAGACTTTCTTTAGTCCCTCTAATCTAAACTAATTCAAAATCATAACTTTTTCTCCCCACTGGAGATAATAATTTATTAATACACAAGCTGAATTTCTGTGCAACAAAGCACAGGATTGTGTTGTGTATTTCTTTTTATAAATGGTATTGGTTTTTAAACAGGACGTTACACATTTTAATATTTTTTTATAATTAAATAATTAAGCAGGGTGTAACGCTATCTTAAACTGAACAAAGCGCCGAGTCATGCCATTCTAATCATCACCGGTTAGTAATCAAAACGCAGATCTTATGGTGAATAACTGCCATTACTCCCCCCCCCCCCCCCCTTGCAACACATTTCTTTTGAGATAACACTCAACTAATTGCCACACTTATAAAAACTACCTAGAAACTGTAAAACGTTATAAAAAATAAACCTATCGACTCCCATGTTTTGAGTTTTAAATTACTTGTGATCATTACCAAACCATGTCACTTAAGGAAAACAAACATGGTAAAATAAACGGGGATCTGGAAAACTTACCATTATCAAAAAAGCATTTAAACATTTTTTTTTTTTTATAAAAACAAGCTTATATTCGTATTCTTCTCAGCAAACCCTTTCATTTAATACCCATATCATGGGCGTACTTAAATAATAACTAGTCCACCATCTTGGGTTGTCTGCCATATTGGATTTAGAATAGGGTGACCAAATCGTCAACTGGGAAAAATTGGACACCACACGTTCAGTACCGAATAGGGGGGGGGGGGGGGGGTCTAGAACCCCTCAGGGTGAGGAGGGGGGGGGGATCCGGGGACAGACTAATAAGAGGTGAGGATTGTCCGCTATTAAAAAAGTCCATTATATTACAAATAATTATTTTAAATAATAATGCAAAAGGGTTTATACCTAAAAAAAGTATAGTAGTTGGCTATAAAAAGTGTTTATTATACATCAAATAAAAGATTGCTTTGAATATAGGTTTAATAAGCGATTTTTGACAATTTCTACAAAAACAAAACCGGATGCAGGGTCCTGGCTCTGCTGCCCCAACAATCTTTAGAACTTGCTTCTTTTCTAATTCAAAGTTGTAAAAGTTACAACAATCAATTTTGAAATTACATACTACTTGAAGAATTGCAGAAAGGGTCTCCACTCCCATCTTGTTTCGTTCGTCTGTCCACTGTATGTTCACGAGCGAAAATATTTTATAAGTATTGCCATGGATTCCAAACACATATTGCCATATCTTTAAAAATTATTCTCAAACAGAAAGAGTTTTTAACAACGCAACGCAAATACGGGACATTTAGGCGTCCCGGGAGACTTTTTCAGGATACCGGGAATGTTCGTGAAAATACGGGACAACCCCGCTTTTACGGGACGGTTGGTCACCCTAATTTAGAATGACATCACTTTGCTAACCATGCATTGTCATCCAAACTAAACGTGTATGCAAAATTTCAATTCAATCAGTTGAGAATAACTGCTTTAAAATTCAGTTGCAAGATTTGACCCGAACATACATACATACAAACATTGCAAGTTAAATAAAAGCTTGTAAAAAGAGAATCTCTCGCCATGAATTCTCTCAGAAACTAAATACCAATTTTAAATCAGAATAAACCTTTCGTTAGATAATAATTAAACGTTCAAATTTTTAAGTTTTAAGTAGTATTCATACTACGGAAAGATTAAATTTTACTTTAAATCAAATTATAATTATCAATAACTACGGGAGACATACAGAGCTTCTATTCTCCGTTTTACGTTCTAGTGTACTCACCCTAACTCAAGTAAATGCATTTATTTCCATCGGAAAATATCCGGGCCAAGCCGGCATACAAGCCGATTTAGTGCATCCTAATTAAAATCACTGCTTTTAATTCTATCACCTAATATCCGAGCCATGGCAGAAATCGAGTTGAATTGGTGTACATGTACCCTAATATAATAATTCAATGTGCTTATTTATTTTTCTTCCCAAGAATTCGGGAATCACCCTTACCAACTCTTCCACAACCGACAGCACTCAAACATACAACCAAGCCCACCCTGGGGGGGGGGGGGGGGGTGTTATGCAGTGGAATCTTGCTACGATTACGTCACTGAGCGTGATGCTATAGTAGGTCCGCATAAATATCTGCAAAGATATGATGGTTCGAGATATCTTAACAGCTAATTGATGCTGCATTTGATCTCATGAGCAATTATTCAACAGTACTATGAATATGTATATAAAAATAAAATGTTTAACTATATACCCAAAAAATGCGTAAATTGTTATCGAGAACTTACGTTACACAAACTTCAATTAGACTGTTTTATCTTTTTATCATTTGCATTATTGTTTTAAATTTAGCATCAGAAGTGATTTGCTCAATATATTTTATAATAAAAAGATCATAAATTTAATTTATAATTGCAAAAAAAAATGGGAAAAGTATATAATATATTTTATCTATCCCACCACTGCTATCTAGTAGAGAGAATATAAACTAGTTTTCAAACCCAGTAAAACCTCTATATTCTACCATCTTGCTTGGCGCGAGGGTTGGGGCTTAGCCCAAGACCCCTTCATATTTCCGCGGTTCTAGCCGCGCGTAGGGGATGTTCCGCGCTTAACATGCCCTACCCCTTGACCCACCGCTCGGGCATAACCTTACGTATTAACGTTTTGCCCAGCTTGCCGAGCAAATAACATTGGCCTCCTACCTCCTACCCCCGCGAGATTTCTCGCTATATGCTATGCTTTTCTACTGCTTATTTTAAACGATCTGGATCTACATACTACATACGATTGTACTCTATCAACACTAAAAACTATATATATCTAATGTATGTATTTATTTGTGTTGACAACTAAATAGTTTTTATTTTCTAAAAAAATAAAATAAAATCAATATATAATTTTTTATTTTTTTCTCAATAAGTTGGTGGGGCTTAGCCCCACCTGCCCTTAAGAACGCGCCGCCACTGGTATGTAGAGATGTTGTGGATTATGTAGGGAAGTTGTGCAGTATGTAGGGATGTGCAGTATGTAGAGATGTGCAGTATATTGGGATGTTGTGCACTATGTAGGGTTGGTAAGAACCCTGGTGGAAAAATGAAATAGTTGGACTAACAGAATCAATATATAATATGAGTAGGTCGGGAGAAGACACTACCACAGTCATGCATCGCTAGTCTTCTACATCTACACCATATACTACATACATGTGTGTGTGTATACTAGCATCCCCCGTCTCGGCTTCCACCTAGAGAATAATGTTGCCAACTCATTTTATAACACTATTTAGCATATTTATAGACAATTTAGCAGAACATGCTGATACCATAGAATGTGACAGCTGTTTAAAACTTACGCACTTTTCTTGCACAAAGCTCACAGTTACTGAAAGACGAGTCTTAGACCTAAAATCTGGCAGACTTTTACAATATTATTGCACTTTCTGTCGGAATTCATCATATAAAAACCTTTTTGACCTGATAACTAACTTAAATAAGGAACTTCATGGTCTAAGGGATAATTTAAAGAGCCACAAATCATGTGATTGCCTGAACTTAACCTCAACTATTTCATCTGAACTGGTGATAGTTTCAGAAAACCAAGTAAACATAGCTGAGAGGCTGGACAAAATTGAACAAAGAACACTGATTTTCCCACCAGACACCTATACTTTATTAGAAAATAGACAAGATATATCTAAAAAATTACGTAAAGATAACCTGAATGTTAGTAACCTACTATCAACACATCACAGTGTTACCAATAATGAACACATTACACTAGTAAACAGAAATGACACCTTCAATTGAACGTCAGAAAAACTGTAATAGAGAGCAACACACCCTCACCCACTGAAGACCCACAACAAAATTTAAATGAAGGTAACAATAACTGGATGAAAAACCACATCTCTTCAGCCATTGAAGATCCCCAGGAAAATACAAATCATATTAACCTCAAGACAACGATGGAATCATCTGAAATAATAAACACCTTTCTAAATAGAAATTACAAAAAGGATACTATTCTTAAAGACTCGATTTATCAACCAAACAAGAGAAACTTTGCAAGCATTGTGAAACAGGGGGGGGGGGGGAATCTTAACCTTGACAGAAAGAAAAATATAATCAACTCATCTGGAGAATTTGCTTCAAAAATAAAAGCTGCACCAAGAAAGAAATCACTTTTCGTGTCTAGACTAGACTACAAAACTAATATTGAAGATATAGAAGATTTCCTCAAAACCCAAAACTATGGGAATAGCTTCATAGAAGTTGAGAAAATATCCATAAAATCAAATGATTATGCAGCTTTCAGAGTAACCGTCATGACGGATGAGTATGAGAAAATAAGCGAACCTGCCTTCTGGCCTAAAGGACTTGTTCTTAAACCTTTTCTTTTTTTTCGGAAGCGAGGGGTGCAGTTAACCCAGTTACGACCAATGAGGTGCTACAAATAACAAACCCTAATCTAGAGTTAATGAAGAAACCTGATAATATAGAATTAAACATAAAAAAAATCAGATGAAGATAGTTTATTTTGTGAGAAACCTGCCAAAATTAAAATGAAACACAATAAAGGGGTTAATCATAATGACGAACTTAGAGTCTATTATACAAATGCACAATCATTAAACAATAAACGTGAAGAGGTAGAACTCTTACTCCACAAAAACAAAGCTGACATACTGGTAGTCGTTGAACACTGGCTCACTCAACATGAGATAATCAATTATAAATTAAATGAATTTCATCTTCAATCCTATTTTTGTAGAAAAACCCATATTCATGGAGGTATCGCTGTTTTTGTGAGAAATGGGATTGAGTCAGTAGAGCTAGAATACTTAAAAACTGCCGAGCTTCACTGTGAATTGTCTGGAATTATGCTGACAAATACAAATATAGTCATAATCTCTAACTATAGATCCGACAAAGGCTCCAAACATATATACCTACAAACTCTTACGGAAGCCCTGCAGCCATTAGCATCAAAAAATAGCAAGATTATATTATGTGGGGATTTTAATCTTTACTTTCATAGTGACAAGCCAGACGTAAGGAGAGTTACAGATGCTCTTCTTGAATTCAATTTACATAGGATTGTTACGGAGCCGACTAGAGGTAAACATTGCCTGGATAATGTTTTTACTAATATCGCAAACAGCATTTCTTATGAAATTGCAGGTAGATTAGCAGACCATTCTGACATCCGGATAAAGATTAAAAATGTAAAGAAATGAGAGACTAAGAAGTTCAGCCTATAACACAATACGGTCTTGAATTTTTTTAAATCTCTACTAGATAGAACAGACTGGGGTCCGCTGTTTCAAAAGGGTGATTTCAATAATTATCAAGTATCTCATTTCTTAGCTACAATTAAATGGTATCACGATTACTCTTTTCCAGAAAAGAACAGTTGTAATAGCAAAAGCTTTTCATAAAGATGACCTGGTACTCTGAGGAACTTAAAAAAAACTTAAAAGTAAACTCCTATCTCTATATGATATTAATCAAGCCTTTAATGTAAATTTGGACGGAGAATATAAAGAAGAAAAACTTAAATATAGAAAATTACTTAAAAAAGCTAGAAAGGATTATTATGCGGATAGAATAAGGAATAGCAAGAACACTACGTCTGAATCTTGGAAAGTAATTAATGAACTCCAATGCAACAACAAAATACCAGTGGAAAATAATCTTGAACCGAAGAAGGTCAACGATTATTTCATTAACACCATAGAGGAGATGTCAAAAAAAAATAAATAAAAATATAATGAAAGCTGAGAATGCAACAAAAACAGCAACAACCTCAAGTAACAGTTTCTCGGTGTTTGGAGGTTCTGGCATCAGTTCTGCAGAGATTGTTAACATAGTAAGAGCAATATCTAATTCCAAAAGCCAGGATGCCTATGGTCTCTCTAACCACATGCTAAAACAAATTATAGATAGCATAAGTGAGCCCCTCACATATAACTTGTTCATCACATAACTTTGTCGTCATTACCATAAATGATTACCATTCTTACATGGAAACAATAACCTCAGCAACTTCAAACAAAACAGTGGGATACTGTGATGATTCAATCATCATGTCTACAAGTAGAAATATTGAAGATTGCCAAGTTAGTATAAGAAAGCTAAATGAAACTACCAATGAATGGTTTACTATTAATGGGTTTTTCCTAAATGATGAGAAAACTCAAGAAATCATGTTTACTCTCAGGCCTGGGGGAGAAGTCAAATCAATTACATTTGGGACTTACCCTTGATTCCAAATTAACTTGGAACTATCGGATAGGAAAAGTACAGAGGAAACTATCATCCCAGTTATTCCTACTCAGCACGCTAAGGAGGTATCTGCCAGGAAAAGCTATGAAGCCGGCATATCATGCTCTCTTTGAGAGCCACATGGCATATGGAGTTCTGATGTGGGGACATGCAGAGTACCAAGAAATTTTCAGAAAGCAAAAAAAAAAAAACCGTCAGAATACTGGCAGGAGCAAAGCAGACGGAACATTGTCGCCCACTTTTCCTACAACTAAAAAATTTAACATTTTATAATATTATATTAGTAGTATAGTATTTACATTTTTTATTGTTTAAAGTTTGTAAAAAGTAAAGTAAATAGTATAGACAAAATAAAAGATACTCATAATTTTAATACTAGACAGAAAGATGATCTAAAGCTGACTCAACACAGACTGGACAGGTCCAAAGTCGGACATAGTGTGTTGGGATATAAATTTTATAATAAATTACATCAAAAGGCAAAGTGTTTACCTCTAGACAAATTTAACATTCATGTTAAGGCATTTCTATTAAAAAATCCTCTGTACAGCATAGATGAGTACTTTTTGCTAGATTTTAATGTGTAATTTTATTGAAGATGTTGTTATTTATTTATTTATGATGTTGTTGTCCTTTGTTTCTTATTTTAGGTTATTGAAGCGAGCGTAAGCGAGCTTCTTACATTTAACGAAATATGCATCTTGTCTGTCTGTCTGTCTGTCTGTCTGTCTGTCTGTCTGTGTGTAACGTTTACGTGTGCGACGATAACTTGAGTAAAAGTTGGCCGATTTAGTTGAAATTTGGTATACATGTTCCTCTTACTAATACTCAGGCTAAGTTCGTTGGACAGCGTGATCCGCCCAAGAGTTCGCGCGCAATGCTCGCGTAAACGAGAGGTTCAAAAATTAAATTGCAATTTCAGGACGGGAAAAGATTCTATAATCATCTATTCGACGAGACGAACATTTTTTCCAAATAACATTTTTTAGTAAAACCAACAGCGACACCGCTATCAATTAATAAAGATCGCTAAAACTATTAAAGCGGACCTAAACGTTTATAATAGAGAAAACAACCTTTTTACCGATATCTTACGTTCTAACAAAACGATTTTAATAAAACTTCATATACACCATCTAATGCACAATTGAAACAAGCATGCAAAATTTCAATTTGATACATGCAGTAGTTTTTTTGTAGCAGAGAAATACAATTTATAATAATTGAAAAAGAGATGTGTGGTTAGAGGAAAAGTAGGAATACGGGGTGGTTCCCTTACTACTAGCGGCTGTACTACTACCAGACCCACTATCTATCAACTCATCATGATTCATGATTATCTATTTTTTCAATATTCAATACATATTTATTACCATACGCTCGCTTCAATGTTTGAGCCACGCGATGCCTAGTGTAATTGACTTCTGTATATTACAGAAACGTGATCTTAACAAATAAAAAGATTTTCATTTTATTTCATTTCATTATTAAATTGATAGAACTTTATGGCATGCAAAAATTTTCGTGACGTTTTGATCCTCCAATTACAGAATGTTTTGGCTTTCCGAATTACCAGTTCTCGAAAGTCTTACTGGATCTGTGTCCATGAGAAAAATAATACTAGTGTTTTTGAATGTTCTTGCGCTTTATTGATTGCTGTAGCAAAAGAAAGTTTTTTGACGGGAAGTTCATCCTTTTTAATTGAAATGGTAGATCTAAGAGGATCATCAGGGTGCGGGGTATAAGAGCAGCTCTCCTGCGGCTAGACCTGTCAAAATGGTAGCCCCAATGATTTTCCGTGGTTCTGATTTACAGCCTCGTGCCATTACATATTATCCTTGAAGGGTTAAGGTTTTGTAGCAAAATTATCAGGACTCCCACTTTAAGATGGCGACTAAGAGGTGTAAACCATCCAGCATCAAGAGAATTTAAAAATCCTGGAGAATAACCACCTCTAACCACCTCTAATGGACCTCATCTTCACAGAATCTAAACAAACATTTTTTTCTAAAATCGCATTATGAATTTCAAATGCAGAAATATTCCTAGGAGTTAAATCTATAATAAATCAAAAAATAATAATAAATCTTTGGCATGGCCACTCATAGGGTTTTCGTAAAATATTAATACCAATATTTATCCTCATACAACCAAAATACATAATATAAAGCATTTATAATAAAACTTATAGTCCAGGATATAGCGTGCAAAAAAGTGTCTGACTAACATCAAGCTAGAATTTGGTGTATAAGTAAATCTTTTGGTGCCTTTTAAGAATATGTGGTTGGCTAAGTTCGTCTGCGGGACATAGCTTGGCAATAGGCATTTGAGAAAAACAAACCGGTGGAGAGCGGCCAAGTCCCACTCTTTTTGGTAGACAATGTGATTTTCATGATCCTGAGTACGAACTTAGTTAGTAGACCGAAAATCAAGTTGATGGTAGTTTGTCACTTAATAGGTTAGTTAGTCAAATATTACTCAAAATCAAAGAGGTCGCCTATAAAGTGACAAACTACCATCAACTGATAATTGGTCTACTAATTAAGTTCGTACTCAGGATTATGAAAATCATATTGTCCTCCAAAAAGGGCGGGACATGGCCGCTCTCCACCCGTTTGTTTTTCTCAAACGCCTATTGCCAAGCTATGCCCTGCAGACGAACTTAGCTGACCACATATTCTTAAAAGGCATCAAAAGATTTACTTATATACAAAATTCTAGCTTGTTAGTCAGACACTTTTTTGCACGCTATCTCCTGGACTATTAGTTCTTACGGGCTTGTATTATTTTGTTGGGAGACATAGAATGAGGAGAGTGGTTTCATTCAGCGCTACGCCACTTTTTTTGGTATATATGAGTGTGGACAATTTTTGAGCTAATTTTGCTGTACTATAAGGCCGAGTCTAGTTCACTCTCAACTCTCCACAATTAGTTTTTAGAGTCCGATGGTAGAACCAACCACTCTTATAATTCCCTTCGTTTGTCTGTCTCTCTTTAACGAATTTAGTCTCTGAAAGTACCCAAATAAAGTTTAAACTTTGTAGTTATGTTGTGTGTAAGAATCCAAACACAGGAAAAATATAGTGAAGCTCAAAAAATCATCCCTCAAAAACTAGGGCTTGAAATTTCTCTTTATTGGAAATGCTTCATGTGGGGAGTTACATGGAAGAGAAGGACGCCCTCAGTACAAATATTATATTTGGTTTCGTTTTTGTACCAATTAATTTTTGGGCCATGTCATGTCTCCTTGAACATTGCTCTTTTCTTGTACCCCCCCCCCCCCCCCCCTATTTGTTTTATTAAATGATAGTTATTGTTTCCTACGGCTTGGTTTGGGCTTGAAGCAAATCTTGGCATGTTTATTGAGTTGAGCGAAGCGAATCTCTTAAACCACACTTTGCATTGGGTTGGACACATACTCCTCCCAAACGGCTGAACCGATCCACTAAAATTCGGCACGGTCATAGTGACCAACCACAGGAAGGTATAAATCTGAAATGGTCCAAATTGGTACACAGGGGTAGTGGGTACGGGGTACAAAATTTAAATTGTATATACCTTCATGATGTATGTCGTTGGAAAGCTCTTTAAGAGTACAGTTATTGTTGTTATGTTCACTTTTGTCATATTTTCATTTAAGAGGGGGGTAAAATAGAAAAACAGGAATAAAATGCTTTTTAATTAAAAATTAGAAATGGTACTATTTTTGATCCAATTTGAGCTGTTTATTGTTAAATATTAAAATAGTATATTATCATCATTATTTATCAAAGGTCGACCAAGAAGTCATGGAAATCTGAGGAGTGCGCTAGTGTCGTTGTTTTGGTGTCATGTATAGTCAGATTTTAATAAAAATAGACCACGGTCAAAAAACACAGTGTTGTTCTTTTGTTATTAATAATTTTATTTTGGATAACTTCTATATTTTTTAAATATTTTTTGAAACAGGCAACACTGTACCGAAGAAATCACTAATAATATGCGAAAATATCTTTATACTAGCTGGGTACCCGTGCTTTGCTACGGAGTGTTATTATAATTAGATAAGTTTATAAACAACCATAAATGAAACATAAATTATTTTACTATGCAAGAATATCTAGATTCTATCTCTCCCACCTATTTCTATACCCCCTCCTCTTTGATAAGCCAATTTTAAAGATCCTAAATCCCCCCCCCCCCCCCAAAGTAAAATATGACAAAACAATACATAAAAACTATTACTCTACTCTTAAAGAGTTTTGCATCATCAACGGTATTCATTACATTGACCCCGTACCATACCCCTGTGTACCAAATTTAAATTTCCAAAATTCATGAAGGCCGTCATTTTCCCCTTGCTTTGAAGTTCAAGTGGGAAAATTTTTATCGACATCGAACTAAAACTGTAGATTTGTATAAAGAACATACACCCACAATCCCACATACGTTGATTTTTATATATATAGCTATAAATTTCCATTTTACCCCCTCCTAAATAAAATTGTACATAACAACAATTACTTTTCTCAAAGTGCTTTTCAACGATATGCATCATATGAAGGGAATCCATTACTTTGACACTGTTACACCGTACCCCTTTGTACCAAAATTTAAATTTCGAAAATTCATGTACACAGTGACCTCCCCCATGCTTCGAAGGGAAAGAGAGTAAATATTCATCAAATTGGGATAAAACTGTAGATTTGTATAAAAGACATACCCCCATACAGACACTCTTCTTTTTTATAAGATATAGCTATATTTTTCCATGTTACCCCCTCCTAAATGAAAATACATATGACAGAACTGTACATAACAACAATTAATGTAATCTTAAAGAGCTTTTCAACGATATGCATCATAGAGGGTATTCAGTCCTTTGACCCCGTATTCATTATTGCACCCTGTTCCCTGTGTACCAACATTTAAATTTCGAAAATTCATGTTGACACTGATTTTTTCTTCCTTTGAAGGTCAAGTGTGCATTTCTTGATCGAGATCAGACTAAAACTATGGATTGTATAAAGAACATACACACATACGTTGACTTTTAGATATATTTTTCCATTTACCCCCCTAAATGCACGTAAAATCAATTATTGTACTCTTAAAGAGCTTTTCAACAGTATGCATCATGAAGTGTTTTCAACTTTGACATTTGTACCCCGTACCCCTGTGTACCAAAACTTAAATTTCGAACATTCATGTAGACAGAGATCTTCCCCTTGCTTTGAAGGTCAAGTGAGCAAATTTTCTTTGAGATCGAATTAAAACTGTTGATTTGTATAAAGAAAATAAACACACTCACACATACGTTGACTTATATAGATATACATGTCCATTATACCCCCCTCCTAAATGAAAATATGACAAAAACGGACTTAACAACAATTAATGTACTCTTAGAGCTTTTCAACGATATGCATCATGAAGGGTATCCATTACTTTGACATTTGTACCCCGTACCTCTGTGTACCAAAATTTTAATTTCGGAAAATCATGTAGGCAGTGACCTTCACCTTGTTTGGAAGAAAAAGAGTGTAAAAATGCATCAATTTGGGATAAAACTCTAGATTTGTATAAAAGACATTCTCTCATATAGATACTCTTATTCTTTTATTTATAGATATAGCTATATTTTCCATTTTACCCCCCTCCTAAATAAAAATATGACAAAACTATACATAACAACAATTACTGCACTCTTAAAGAGCGTTTCAACGATATGCATCACGAAGGGTATTCATTACTTTGACCCCGTATTCATTACTTGTACCCCGTACCCCTGTGTACCAAAATTTGAGTTCCGAAAATTCATGTAGACCTTGATTTTCCCCTTGCTTTGAAGATCAAGTGTGCAAATTTTCATCGAGATCGGACTAAAACTGTAGATTTGAATAAAGAACAAATAAGATATAGCTATATTTTTTCCATTTTACCCCCCTCCTAAATGGAAATAAGACAAAAGTGTACATAACAACAATTACTGTACTCTTAAAGAGCTTTTCAGCGATATGCATCACAAAGGGTATTCATTACTTTGACCCCGTATTTATTACTTGTACCCCGTACCCCTGTGTACCAAAATTGAAATTTCGAAAATTCATGTAGACCTTGATTGTTTCCTTGCTTTGAAGGTCAAGTGTGCAAATTTTCATCGAGATCGGACTAAAACTGTAGACTTGTATAAAGAACAAACACACACACACACACACACACACACGCATACGTTGACTTTTATATATATATAGATTATAATATTATTATTATATTATTGATTGATTATTCATAATAATATTCTTTAAATTTAAATCGAGTTTCTTCTTTTTCAATCTATTTTTTCCCCCTCTTTATTTCTGAGTTTGATTTGTTATTTTTTTATTTCTGTTTTATTTATTACTTTTTTTATTTCTGGATTTTAGTTGTTACTTTTTTGTGAATTATTTTTGTACTATTACCTCTCTCGGATTGTTTTTGGCAATTTTCTCTTTGGTAAATTAAATTTCCTGGTATTAATAAAAACATGAATTCAAAATTAGGAAGATTACTCTTCACAGTCAAGGTCATGAAATTGTTTACATTAGGTTTGTTCCAACCGAGCATTGTACCGTCCGCGGGATCGTCACCGGCATGCGCAGTAGATAAAAGCCGTTCCAAGCTGACTAGGGACAGTGTTTCGTACCGTACACGAAACTGTTCCAACCCCGGCAGGGATCGTTTGCGAACCGTTCACTGTACGGTCCCAACGATCCTCTGACAATACCATGTACTGGTTTGTATGACATGCGCAGTTATGTCAATAATTACAAATATCAACAGGAAGGTTTCCTAACTGTTCGGTTTCCTTAATGTTTTTAATACAGTGCGAATAATAGTCCTAAACTCGTTCCAATCTGACAATGATTTTATTACAGTACAATGTTAGCGCATGCGTATAAAACCTGTCCTAAACGATTCCCTAACGATCCGCGGGACGATACAAAGGACGGTACAAATAGCGGGGTTGGAACAAACCTAATGTGTATTTGTATTTTAAACACAACAACATTGGCGGGAGTGGCAGTTTACAACAGAAGTACCTTTCCATACAGATATTAATTGTCATTTTATAATAACAAATACATATTAGGTTTGTTCCAACCCCGTTATTTGTAGCGTCCTTTGCATTTGCATAATCCCATGGATTTGTGGATAGTACAAACATCGTTTAGGATAGTTGTGACTATGATTCGTACTGTATAAAGACAAAGAAAACAGGAAACCTAACCGATTGGAAACCTTCCTGTTGTTATTCGTGAGATTTGACATAACTGTGCATTTCATATACAAACTAGAAATGGTTATTGTCTCAGAACTCGTCTATACTGACTTCGGCAATACTCGGAAGTTCCGAGTTTAAACGAAGCTAAGCTTTCAGTTTCTCCCGTGTTCATGACTTCTTGGTCGACCTTTAGTATGTATTATAAAGGAAGAAAAATTGAATTGTTTTGTTTACTTGTATTAATTGGATTTACGTGCAGTGAGTCGAGGCATCAATAACTCCTTTGCATCAGATTTATTTCCAACCTTCATAATGTTTCTGTTATAATCTTCAATCAACCTCAAGTCACTCGTTATCAGTGGGGGGTCAATTATATAAACATTAGCCCTTGGCTGCATTGTGTGTTGTTTTGTTTTGTTGGCCGTTGTAATGATATTTGCTGAATGTGAGGGTGGGGGACAGTGTAACTGGAGTCAAAGCAGGAAATGTGGGAAAGCCTGGTGGTGATTACGAGTTATCAGATGTTGAAATGAGAAGCTCATTAGGGCTGATAAGGTTCTGTAATTTGCGGGGTCTGACCTTCAAACTCGACTTGATCAGCTTCACTAGACGGCTCGCAGCAGTTAGGGCCGTCTACACACACAATCATTGCTTTGCACATTAACCACTTTTACCTCTAACCACCTCTAACCTCCTCTAACCACCTCTAACCACCACTTTTACCTCTAACCACCACTTTTACCTCTAACCACCTCTAACCACCACTTTTACCTCTAACCACCTCTAACCCCCTCTAACCACCCCTAACCACCTCTACCACCTCTACCACCTCTAACCAGCACTTTTACATCCATTCCTACTATTAGTAGTTGTTATTACATTCTCATATCATTTTTTCTTTTCTCATATAAAGAGAAAGTATTGTGATGGAGCAAAAATTCGATTTTGAGATTTTGATGGATTTACACGTTTTGAGGTCCCCTGAGGCCAAAAATGTCTGTCTGTCGTCTGTCGTCTATGCAGACGCCTGGAGCCTAAACTACTGGGCCGATTTTGACGAAATTTGGCATACATGTGCAGAAAAAACATCTTCTGGGGCAAAACCGAGAAATGAATTTTAGCTCCAAATTTGGGCGCGCTATCCCCCAAAAACTCTGAAAAAAGTGAAAAAATAAATTATTTCTTGAAAACGGTTCCGACGATTTTGATTAAAAAAGTCTAAAATGTAGCCCATTTACATACGAATCTAACGATATAAACCGTTTTCCCGGGAAAAATCTAGATCTT